>VMOF01000379.1:23474307-23691787 GCA_011764245.1 Trialeurodes vaporariorum
CCTAAAAAATACTAAAATTAGCAATCTTCACTCTAACCTAGGGTTGCAGCTCGGTAAATCGATGTTCTAAGCCGATAACCCTATTTATTTTCGCATCGATTCTTGGTTAACGATTTTTTGGCAGAATCGATTTTTTGTTTTTTTGTTTTTTTTTGTTTTTTGTTTTTTTTTCCAGAAGAATTGAAGTGGAATATAAGCAACAACAAATTATAAGGCCCTAGTGTGGAAACACTGGCTGAAAACTAAAAATTGAACAAATCGAATCGATTTCTTGGCGTAAAAAAACTTGAAAATTGAACTAAAGGAAGGTCCCGCCGACGATGTTTTCATGAATCTATTTTGGGGACAAATATCGAATCGATTCGCAAAATCAATTTTTTTCAAACAATCGGCAACCCTACCAACAAGTAGATTCGCCGATGGAATGAAAAATGGCATTGAATATCCACTAAATGGCATCACTGTTTTCGTCGCTCCAGACACGGCGGGCTAAGCCTGTTGAGCGTTGACTGTCCCCCTTGCTTCTACGCTACAAAGGTTAAACAGTTGCCCAAAGAGGCTTAAGCTGCATCCGTTTGACGAAGGCATAAACCCAGGACAAAGGTTAAAGTTGCCCAAGGAGGAAAGCTGCGTCCGTTTGATAGAACGCATGAAAAGGCTTCCTTCCTACTTGATAGACAGATTTATTTAACTAAATGTTTATTCGGACTTAAGGACTATTCATGGGTGGATACAGGAATTTGTCAGTCTCTCTCTCCAATCATTTGATTACGTGAGCAAGAAAAGGACGGAAATAGGGACCAAAATCAAATTATGGCCCCCTCTGCTAAACTCGTCTAATACATGTGTTCAAATGAGAAGAGAGGGGGGGGGAGAGAGAGAGAGAGAGAGAGAGAGAGAGAGAGAGAGAGAGTGACCTGCATAGCCTATGGGGCTACTTCACCTCTTATTTGGCTCGCATTATTGCGCTGTGCTCAACTGCTCAAAACAGTGTAATTTGGAAATATTTTTCCTCCTATTAAATCTGTAAATCTATGTATAAAATCTAGTGTTAATGAAGCAATGCTTTTCACTATCGAATCGATTGTTTTACATATAACCAAATGAAATAAAAAACATTGTTTAAAAATTTCACAAGCGACGACTGCGAAACAAATGCATTTATTTAAATGAGTTGGTGATGTATGAACTTGATATGGAACGCTTCTTTATGCAGCTCTCCACCTCTTGGGCAACTGTTCAATGGCGGATCCAGCAATATGGCAACCATGTATTCTTCCCATTTGAACGTATGAGGAAGAATCGATTCTCGAGGGAGCCATAGCCCCTTGACTAATCGATTGTTTCTCACGCATTCAAATGGGAAGAATACACAGTTGCCAGATCGCTGGATCCGCCCATGCAACTGTTACTGTGTCATTGTCAGCGGCTTATGTCTTCGTTCAATCGATGCAGCTTAAAAGCCTCTTTGGGTTACCATGTATGATACCTATCGATGTACAGGGTGGCTTTAAAAAAAAGTCCCTACTCAGGAGTTAGGGTGGTTGCCACTCGAGAAATTGAAAGAGGAGGTTCTTCTTTTAACGGTACAATTTCAACAAAAGCCTCAAGATTCCAGGCTCTTATTTTTATGTATTTTTACTCTCAAGTCGACTGCATGGCAGGATTAAGTAGAATTTGTCCCTATAAAATGGTAAAAAGCTCCTTCCATTTCTCGAGAGACAACCATCCCAAATAGCCACCCTGTATAACACAAACAATATTGTGATCGACAATGTAAAGGAGTGATGATCGTGTATCGTTTCAGTTCTTTCAAAAGCGAACATATAGTTAATATTTATTCTTCGGCTTTGCTGAGAGCCTTCAGGCCGAACAACATGTATATATAGATATAATAACAACTAGAGGCCGGTGGCCGCTTCGCGGCCAAGAGTGATTTTGGTTTCGAGTTAAAAGTTTGCGTTTCAATATCATTTCCTTGTCTTATTTTTAGATTCGAGCACTTTTGCCTACCCCTTAGGATCGTTATTTAAAAAAAGGTTCTTTTTGTTTTCTTTAATCTTTATTTATTCATGCCTTTACTAAGGGTTTCCTGAAAATCTATAATGGGTTTTTTATTTTTCCATTTTTTTTTTGTTTTTGTTTTTTTTTGTTTTCTTCATTTTCTTCCTGTGGGTTCCGTTTTCGGTTGGTTGCGTATGATTTCCTTATGTTCTTTTGTCTTCCTTGCTAGTAATTGGAGGGTATTCTGTTTGCATCTTGTTTAGTTTGTCAGTTTTCGTATTCCATGTAACCTTTAACTGTGTCTCGCCATATTATATACGGAAATATGTGCATGTGAATTTATGATTTCATCTTTTGGTTTGTATTTAAAAGCTGGAGCGTTTTTGCCTCAAATGACTATGAAATGTTAAGCCTCAGATACCGAATCTCTTTTTCTAGTCTAATGACTAATAAGCCAGGTCCATTGGACCACAGAGTGTGCAACAAAAAAGGATCAGGGGCGAATATTTCGGAAATGGCTTCGATTTTCGAAAGTCGCTCAAGCAAGTGTTCGCTCATTTGGATGAGGACATCTTTTGGGGGAGGGGAGGTGGCGCCCCCCGCCCCCGGCCCCCCTCCCATGGGGGGCTCCGAAGGTGAACCCCCCTCCAAAAGATGCCCTCTCCTAATAAGCGAACACGTGTTTGAGCGTTTTTAGAAAATCGAAGCTGTATCCGAAATATTCGCCCCTCATCCTTTTTTGTTACACACCCTGTATATTTATAAAATACATGGGTTTTAGCAGGTTTTGTCCTTTTTACTCCATTCACTCGCCAGTATCTTAGCTTCCTGGTTTTAGAAACAGAATACTTCAACGTTGTTGAATAATTTTTCAATAATGTTCACGAAACCCTCTCTTCCCCTCCTTCCTCCCTCAACCCATTCAACCACCCCTACTAACCCCGTTTGCTATTCATCCACTTAATCTTGCTCCGAAAAAAAAATCTAAAAAATTAGGCCATTATTCCTGAAATTCTAAATTGGTATCTTCTTATGTACACCAAAGGTTTAGAAAACAGAGGCATCATTTGGAGGGGCATACATAGTCCCCCACCCCCCGATGAAACTGAAAAATTCTCGTGGAAGACGTGAAAAATTTGGTCCTGTGCTCTTATTATGTTTCCCCCAAAATGACTTGCGTGAACACAGCCGGTTTTAGCGTACTACGGGTCCATTAGACACAGCTCCGGTATCTAGGGGCTTCTCATTTTCACTATAGATTTTTAGAGTGAAGTCAGCGGTTATCCAAAAATTGCAACAATGCACTCATCAGTTTCAATCGTTTGTGACAAAACTCGCGGCGAGGCGTTCCAAACTATCTCACTATCTAAGGGCATTTAAACTGTGTAGAGTTTTAGTGTGAATACAACGGTTAGCCAACAATTATAACGATGCACTCATCGGTCGCAATCGGTTGTGACAAAACTCGCATGACGTTCCAAACTATCTCACTCACTCTTTCGTGACCCCCATGTATACTCATCTCTTTCTAGTTCCAAATTTGTGGACAGGCTCTTGTTTTACGACTTATTATTATAAAATGTATCTCATAAAAATGCCTCGAGGAATTCATTTATCCAGCAAAAAAAAAATGCTCAAAAGATGTCTCTCCATAAGTTTTTTAAAATGAGAGTGAGATAGCAGTACCTACATGGGGGTTACGTGAGACCAAGAGAGACAGTTTGTCTTTTTTTGAAACGCTCATCACCAAGTCATCACTAAATCAGTCTATTTCAAAAAAAAAAAAAAAAACCTTCTTTTAAATCTGACGCACTTTGACTGCACGGATTAAAAAATAACAGGTGTATACAATCAAATGAATCATTAAAAACTACAAAAATACCCAAGAAATCTAACGATTTTTTTTTTTAAGTTGGAAAAAACAGCCCTTTTTAAAAAACATCATAACCTCACCGAGATGCGAACTAATACGAAACAGCTCAAATCGCCAACTTTGAAATAGACGAATGTGTAACAAAATTCTGGGTCCGTTGGTAGTATTCTAAGATGAATCACTTATACATTCAAAATAAACAACACATTTTCAACAGGAAACCAATTATTTTCATTACTCACTAATATTCGGGGGCAAATTTTTGATAAAAAAAGAATAACCACCGTCTCAACTCATCATCACTAATAGTTTGGTTTCTTTAAAAATTCTCGAAAACCCAGCCCAAATTTTCTGGGTTACAATCAAGATAATCAATTCAACGCACCGATCTCAAAAAAATCATCTCTAGTTGATTGTACTATTCTATAAATCTGCGTTTAATACATATGATAAGTATCGAAGCTGTACTTCGGGAAGTTATACAGTATACAGCAACCTCGTCGAGCCATCAATCGATGACTGTACAGTGCTGCCATAGATTTGACATCAAATATACACATTTTACATTAAGTATCAAGTGCCTGAATATTTTACAACACATCTAGCAGCACTGTGACTGTCCCATTGTTTACATCTACGTAAAATCATGTGATAAAAAGTCGAAGCTATACATCGATATCATATGAAGTGACTTCATTGAAGTCGCTATTAAAATGCTTCTATACCCGAATGTGTCCTTCCGCGCAAAAAACATATGATCACAATCGCCACGGTAACGTCAAATCGCTCGATCAAATTTTAAAAAAAAAATTGACAGATCATCACGTTTCTCGCTCACACGCGTACAAAATCGTATGCTCTTCCGCACGTATGCATTTAAAAAAGGACGACAAAATCTCGCATCTCTCTCCCACCCTTGCAAAACGAACTGATTCGCATCCTTTTCGCACTCGCACAACTTTTTGAGAGAAAAGTTTTTAGCATTTTAAAAAGGGACGCGGGGCCCGCACGGAAAAACTTATAATTTTCCCGAAGCATTGGAGCCGAGCCCGACCGATTGGTACCAGGCCCCTCTCGAATGGTGCAACGGTTCTCCCGGAACTTAGCTTTATTCTTACAAATATAATATAGGATGGGCACTCTCGGATTTTTCTCCTCTACTTTCCGGGTCCAAATATATTTGGATCAAAAGTTCTGCCCGGCGGCCGCAGCGCGACATCATACAATAAACAGATAATATCCAAATATCACCTACTTTTGGGTGGGTCGGGGGGGGGGGGAGGCTGTTACTTCCGCGCGACGCCATCTGAAGAACCGTCAATTCAGAATGAGTCAAACGAGGCGAGCCTTTGCCAGCGAAGAAACGGGGATAAGGAGAGTGAGGAAAAGAGAGAGAGAGAGAGAGAGAGAGAGAGAGAGAGAGAGAGAGAGAGAGAGAGAGAGAGAGAGAGTGATAAGGTGGAGTGTGCGGAAATATCAGGTCTATGAGGATGTTTTAGGGGAAGATGGTGGAGGGGGAGGGGGCGGAGGGGGTGAGTGAAGATGAGCCGGTCAATTTATCACCCTTAGTCTTTCCGGTCGCACTTCGCTCCCTTCGTGTCCACCCCTTGCACCCTCGCGCACCCTTGCGGGGACCGAATTAACTCTCGCGGTGGAACTCGCACCCGGCCCCCGCGAGAAGCAGGAACCTTTCGACATCCGCGGTTATACTTGCGCGTCTCGTCGCGTCATGCCCCGCGAGATGCAGCACAAGCGTGGGAAAAATTCTAGGATAAAAGAGGAGAAAAGTGAGGGAAAGGGAAGGAATTTGGGATCAGGGAAATGAGAATAGGGGAAAGGGGAAAAATACACGTTGATTCCCGGTTGCCAGGTTAGGTTAACTGTCCGAGAATTTGGTCGAAAAGCTTTGTCAGGCCCGGCCGTTTCAACATTTTAAAAGCCAAGGACATCCATCTTAAACGTTATCGTATGAATCAAGACAGGGGATTGGAGGAAGACTTTGGACCCTTCTCCCTAGGCTTGTACAAAAAAAAACCAAAGAGGAAGACGAACTTGTGAATATACAATACAATACCCGAATAACGTGCGGAAATCCTGTAAAAATTGGGAAAGTTGAAGATTTAAACGACAACCGTGCACTATTTATTTGGGAGTGTGAGAGAGAGAGAGAGAGAGAGAGAGAGAGAGAGAGAGAGAGAGAGAGAGAGAGAGAGAGAGTGTTATTTTTTTCTTCTTCTTAATGGATGGTTCGTAACGCATCTGGTCTTCATATACACAATACAAAGGGTACAGAAGTTTGCTAGAGGATTATGGTGTTTGTAAAGGTTAGTTCACGGAAAAAGCCCTGCTCTTTGTGCTGACGCCTATAATAACTGTACTATAAATTACATCATTGAATTTCAAAAATTTTGAAGCCATCAAAGAATTGAATTAATATTTCTGCTAAAGACGTTTCATTCAGCAAGTTCTACAAAAAATGACGGTAAATTTTATGAATCGTTGACATTAAAAAACTTCTTCAACGCTTTCCATTGAGTCAAAATAGGTGAAAGGTCGTGGAAGAATGACCATTGTCATTCCGTCATGGTGAAGTGACCTTTTTTAACTTTTCAAAATTATTGTGGTCAAAAGCAGCTCAACGTACCAAAGATTTTGCAGGTTTTTTTGGTGAAAAATGCTGTAAAAAAATAACTTTTTTGACAGAAATATTCATTCATTTAACACTGCTTGAACAATGCAATTTCTAGGACAATGGGTCTGTTGCAATTTCTTCTGCAGCGATATAGAAGGCCGAATCACAAAGCGTTAAAATCTCATTAGAAGGATCAGGAAGTCTCATAAAATCCGCTCATGAACTCATAAATACGTTTAACGAAATTCAAAGATGGCGGTCGAATGTCTGAGTTACAATGAGAGAGTCCCATGTAATCGTAACTTTCTATGCTGAGAAAAATGATTTATCATAGAGAAAGCAGCGATGAGATGAGACTCCTCATAGTGACCCACTTATTAGACCGCCATCTTTGAATTTTACTTTTATACTGCTTAAAAAAACAATAAAAAACAAACAAAAAATGAATTTGAGTTTGTGAATGGGTTTTGAGACTTTTCAATGCTTTTAATGTAATTTTCACACGATTTTACTCAGGAATAAATAACCCTCTATAACCCTGTAGCATAAGTTTGCAACAGAGTCAGCAAAAATTTCTAGGTTACCGGTTGTAATTTCCCAAAATCGCACAATGAATCCCTGGGTTACTTTCTCAAGAGCATCTGTAATCTTGAGGATATGAAGATTCTCGCGCAATAGTCTGTCGCGTAATGCAATACAACGCACGTAGTGGATAGGTACCTTTCATTATTACGTAAAACCGGACGCTGTTACGTTCTTCTTCCGTTGCGTATTGCATAACTCGTAAAACTCCGGTCCCTGTATCTTTGTCCCTGATAATATACATTCGACTTTAAAGTGCAAATGGGAAGGAGTAAAACAATTAACACCCTCGTAACCTTCCGCCCTGTTCAGCCACAAGGGGCATTAATCCTTTATATAGGGTGAACATCTACACATATTCTCTGTTAATCTATTTTCGGTTCAATCCAGGTCTGAGTAAGTACCCTAAGTACTCGTAGTCGCCGGGCACTTCTCTCCAGCGGCACTAAAGCGCCAACGTGACGCCATGCGCCACCTCTAACGTGCCCTCACAATAGAAAGCCACGATTGAAAGCCAGACAGCGACAATTTATCTACGAATCGTTGTTGCCAAGTTTGCCGAGGGCAGGGTGAGTGGATCGAAAGATTTACTGTAATGAAAAAAGTGAACTGGTAAATTTGACTTTTATATGGTTCTTATAGCACTGTATGGGTGTTTGAACCCTTTCTTGGATAGTGGTACACATGTGTACCATTTTATGTAACATGTGATTCAATGAAATTTAAATGGACATTTTTCAAAAAGTTTTGTGGCCCATCAAAGTTCTTAGAAAAATGTTCTCTTTCGAACGGTCTAAATAAATCTCAAAAAAACCCAAATCCCAAAATGCGTGCATTAAAGGGTTAACATGCCTAATAAGACGCCCCCATAATCTACGTAGCCTAATATTTTGCCAAAATTTCGGTGCTTGATTTTTCCGTTAATCTAGGAATAATATTGTTAAACAAACACTGAGAGAAATCACTTCTTTAAAAACAAGGAAACACGTTAATTAACTTGTGGCAGTTTCCCTTGCGCGAAGTAAAGTTCTGTTGCATAAAGATTTTCCTTCGGGTGATTCTATGGCAAACTCCCGAAAATTTTAATCCGATAGATGGCGTCACTTGTCGCTGGCTCCGAAAGGAGCCGTTTTTTGACGGTTTTCGGCTGTTTTCTTTGAACACACGAATAAGAGACGAAAAATTGGAATGTCAGCACCTGCTTAATTTTTTGCTTGATTTTTTAAGCCATAAATGGGCCAATTTGGTTCTAAAATAAAGGTGAAAGTATGCAAAGAAAAAAGCCTGTGTAATTTGGAGTTGTATCAGTAAAGATTACAGGTGAAACAGAAACCTGTAATCTTTACTGATACAACTCCAAATTACACGTGATTTTTTCTTTGCATACTTTCGCCTTTATTTTAGAACCAATTTGGCCCGTTTATGGCTCAAAAAATCAAGCAAAAAATTAAGCAGGTGCTGACATTACGAGTTTTCGTCTCTTATTCGTCTGTTCAGAGAAATCAGCCAAAAACCGTCAAAAAACGGCTATTTTCGGAGCCAGCGACAAGTAACGCCATCTATCGGATTAAAATTTTCGGGAGTTTGCCATAGAATCACCTTAAAGGAATTCACCCTTAGTCATTATTCCATTGTGCAGTTTCTTTAACACATACGGAAAACACCCTGGATTGAAAAAAAAACAAATTCTCTAAGTGAATTTTTGCAACGAATATTTCCGCAACAGAATTATACAAAATTATTGACAACCTACACTTGACGGCAGTGGATGACACGACATTGAATCCTGTTTTTCGATCTTTTTCGCCTTTTTCAGGCATCGATGGCATCAATTCGTTTTTTAATTCGAGTCCGGAGGTGAATCCAAAATCGAATTGATGTCATCGATGCATCAAAAATACCTAAAAACACAATTTAGTTTCTGCCAATAGGTATAGGTTATAGGTTGGTATTATTAATCATATTCGACCGTGAAATTAGCTTGTTGAATTGGCTTAACCCTTTTCTACTCGATCGTCGAGCTCTAGTCGTCAATATAGTTCAAAAGCACTTAATTTGTGAAAACATGTATTTTATTTAGTTCTTAAAAGGTACTCTACATCATTCAAAAACTAAAAAAAACAAAACAAAAAACAAAACAAAAAACAAAAAAAAACAAAAAGAACAGAATTTTTTTCATTTTTAATTAGAGTACTGGAAGGTTGACCTCGGAATTAACCTGCCGTCAGTCGCGCCCTAAAAACTTCCGCGAGTAGTCGCGCGGGGTCGTTTTCGACCCCAAAGTTCTTTCGTCCCATTTTACCATTGTCATTCAAAATTTTGATTTCAACCATGCAGAATAGTAATAAGTATGTCTTTGCAAAGCTTTTCACGTGAAAACTGGGTTTGAAAAAAGAATTTTACGTTCAGTAATTGCTATATTGTAATCTGTGTCGGAAAAACACTAAAAATGTGATATTTCCCAGATTTTTATCGGTCAGCTGCCTTTAACTAGTTTTGAAACTCCTAAACCGAGGTTTTTTTACTTCTAGACACTACAGAAGATAATTTCATGAAAAAAAAGTATGGGGTTATTGGGGCAAGTTTTCGAGATATCCCCCCCTCAACACCCCTCCTATATTTAGTCCTAAAATTTTGGAGATGAAACAACTAACCATCTGCAAAACTTTATTTTTTACCGAATGAGATGGAAAAAACGTAAGCAAGATTCTATAACCAAAAAACAGAATCGAAATTGAGAATTCAGGGGAGGGCTGTAGGGGAAAAGGGGGTTGGGGGGGGGGGGGGGGTAGAAAAGTGGAGATCCTTGAATTTTTCTTTGCTGTGATCTTTTTGCTTTTCGTACATGATTCCAGATACCTCTTTTCACCTCCCTTCCGTTTTCCCCCCCACCATCCACCTTCATTTCCCCTCTCATTCCCTTTTTACCCTTCTCACTCCCCGCCCCATGTGATAAAATCATACTTTCGCGGAAAAAAACAAAAACATTTATGATAAGTGGCGTCGCTTGTAATCTGGCAACGCCGCATTTCGTGGATTCAAATGCCTAAAAAAGTCAAACTAATGGAGGGGCGCAGTGCATTCCCTCGAATCGACACTTTGCACGGGTTTAAATTGACAAATTGCAGTGCTGCCAGATCGCAAGCGGCACCGCACTGATTTTAGGTAAAAATAATACGTAAGAAATTGGGATAAACGAGTAATTTAGAAAAAAACAGTGAGAGCCAACATTAGATTTGCTGAAAGTACTGTAGTAAGTATAGAAAAGTAAAAAACCAACGGCAATCACATCCCGCAAGTGTAAACACCGCACAGAATCCACGTTTACGTTATGTTCACTCGGTCACATTTTATGAACGTGAGAAGTCGCGCGGGGTCGAAAACGACCCCAAGCAACTTTGACGCGTCCGTGCTTCAAAACGAATGATTAAATTAAGTTCATACTAACAGGATGGGTAGTCCAAACCCTTGAAGGAAGGTACTGAAACGGACGAGCAAAAACTTGAACATTTTCATGGACAAAATTGCATTATTCTGACCCCTGGGGTCGTTTTCGACCCCGCGCGACTGATGGCGGGTTAAATGGAGTGGAAAAGATTTTTAAAAAAATTGAGTGACAAATTACGCAGTTCCTGTAGGCGGGACGCCCCTTTCGATTAATTATTTCCGGTCCCGGGTCATTTGCTCTAAAGTATTTGACCTAAACGCAGATTACCTACAGGTTTTTTGTCTAAAAATAGTTGTCCTACACAATTTGATCTAAAGTATATTTTATCTGAATGTTTCTTTGCCTAAAATTGTCAGCCGGCATGTACGCCTCTCCTTTTCAAAGAATTGTTGTTGCTATAGAGAGGAAAGAAACAGCAAATAATTATCATACCTAACCTATAAGGAAATGATAATTCTTCCCGCGGAATTTTATGCATGTCAAAATTATTAATTGCTCTGTTATTAACAAACTCATTTTTTGGTTTCGGTTTCTGTTTTTACGGTTTTCAAGGTTTTTAAGGTTTATTTTGGTTTTTTGTTCATTTGTTTACAATTTTTACTTATTGAGGCATTTTGCCTTAAAGATTTTAGGTAAAAGGTTTTGAGGTAAAATGCGTTTTAGGTGAACATTGGTAGGGCAACTTTCATTAGTTAAAAAAAAGTAGGTAATCTGTTGTTAGATAAAAAGTTTTAGGGCAAGCGTCCGGGGACCATTATTTCCAGGGAAAAAAATTAAAGCATTTAAAGTCGAGTTCTCAGTAAGTGGATAGTGACGCTATTGAGCCAGAATCTCACTTCAGACAGGTGAGGAATCACCTTAAATATTCCGAAAATCGACTTTGTTCCAGATGGATTCATGGAAGACTTTGCTTCAATCAGCCCGGACCCTCTAAGACTTGGCATGAGAGCTCATCGCTGTTATATTCATGGCCGAAAAACTTTGCCATAAAGACACTCTAGAAACAATGGGAGTCACGGGAAAGGGGATAGGGCTAAAAGTTAGAGATGGGGGGAAAATAGCTCGATCGCTGCTGCGGAAGGTAAGTAAAACTTTTAATTTTGTCTCTGCAATTAGCTTTAATCGTGCGTCTCGAACTTTGCTCTTTCCTGTGATCGTACCTTTGAGCTTTTCGGATGGACTTCAATGCTACTCTACCCATCAAGGGATCAAGGAGGATAAAAGGGCGAATGAAAGAGTTCAGATTCCTTTGGATGCAATCGCATTAATTGCAAAACTCGGAGAAAAAGTCTCCTAATGTATTTTAGTAGTGGAGCTGCATGCGCCGGGACCGGTCTGTTGAGAAAGTGTATACTTAATACCTGTGTATAGGAACCCCTCATATAGGCGGTGTGTGGGTTCACCTCTTTATGGGCCAAGCCCAATGAGCTATAACTTTAGAGTGGCACATCAAGGAACGTTCCGCTGGTTCATTGTTGTCACCTAGGGCGCCGCCATCTTGCCGTAAAAATCGATTTTGAGGTTAAGTTTTGTAGGTTGTTTCCGGTCGTTTCGTTAAAAAAACTCGGGCATCGCAGGAAACGGCCTTCAAAATTTAACCTCTAACCTAGGAATCTGCCGTCCAAATTCCCGCCAAATTCCGAACAACCTACAAAATTTAACCTCAAACCTTGGAATCTGCCGTCCAAATTCCGCTTTTTCCCGGGATTCCTTCTACCCTGTGTGGCATAAGGTGGACCAGCCCGCTGCCACTCTAAATTTATAGCTCATTGGCCAAGCCCGAGTATACTCGTATTTCTCCTCTGTCTTTTTCACATTGCTCCAGTATCATGATTCAGAATAAACGAGATTCTGGATGTAGACACTTACAAGATCAGGTTTCGTTTGGGCGCCTTCAATTCATCGTATATGCAATTCCAACTCCCTCGAGTACGAACAGTTAACTACCCTCCCTATATTAACGGAAGAGTGGCGTTGATTTGATCAAACCTGGTCTGTAAAGGGTTCACAAGTGGAGCATAGGGAGAGACAGCTGCGTAACCAGGAATTTTTCGAGGGAGTATTGGGGGGTGGGGGTCTGAGAGTCTAAACATTTTGAAAGGTTGCCGAAAGGCCGAAATTCGGTTAAATTCCTCTTTGATCGCAAAAGTTACATTTTTTTTAGGGCAAAGTTGGGTATCAAGGAGGTCAGGACGTCTGGACAACCCCCCCCCCCCCCTTAGCTTTACACCACTAGCAGACACCGAAAAAAAAAAAGGATGGTGATTTACCAGTCGACTTAAATTTAAAAATTACTTCCTATTTTTCGGTGGTTTCAGTTGCCCTGGGCGCTAATTGAATGTACCTAAAATTTTGGACCAACAGCTTGCAAATCTATCGATTTGACATCCGGTATATTATGGTAAAGCAACGGATAAAACTGTTGAATTAACATTTTGTATGTTGGTTTAGCATAGGGGAATGTGTCAAATCAATGTTCACCATCGTTTGCACTGAAACAACATTTTAATATCCGTAAAAACAACAGTAATCTCTGTGAAAACAACAGTAACAACAGTAAACAACAGGTGTTCTTCCGACACTTTGGCGGGAATTAAATTTACTCCCGTGGTACGCACACTTGATGGCCCGCAGGCGGTCAAAACTGACGGCCTCTGCACAGCCTGGCGCGCAGCGAGTATCAGAGAATAGGGCGGGATTTCACCATTTTTAGCGAGCTCTAGAAAGTTTAAATGTTGATCGGAAAAAACTTTTGCTCACGCCAATTGCCTCTAAGTAATAATCACCTCCCAGATTGTAAAAGAAGCAGAAAACTATTTGGATCATTAATTGATTAGATAATGAAAGATAAACAATGGTCAAAAGTGAAGATCAAATTTTTATGTAACGGTGAATAAATATACTGAGATTCATACATTTATTGGGCGGTTGAAAGCATGGGTGTTTCATCTATTCGTAAACCGGCACTTTCACTGATTGAAAACATAATGAAAGGTTGATTTAGTAAACCCGCAGCACTGTGGAGAGAGAGCTGCGGGAGCGTAGGATTGGCCGAGCGGCACATGACTAGAACTGTAGAATCAACGGTCCAGCGTGCGCCAATTCTGATGGTCTAGCCCACGGCTTGACTCGACCGCCTGAAGTATCGGTATGACGGTGAGTAGCGGTAAATTTGAACGCCTCAGTGCGTTCAATTTTAATTTCTTAGGGCGGTCAATTTAGCCGCCAAGAAGATGTACATTCGGCAGATAAGTGTGACATTAAGTCAACATTTCGGTCCTAGTGTATATTTTCAGCGGCGTTAGGCGTTTGGGTCGGAGCCCACGGCGATTGATTCGTCACTCCTTTTTTTTCGGTGGAGTTTAGAGGACTCCATCTTCTTGAAGAAGAATGTTAGCAACAAACGCAAAAAACGATGCTAGTTTTAAATTATACACTGTTACAAATGAGTGCAGGAAAGCGTAGATTCCGTCACGTGCCAGATAAAATGTGGTAAAGCAGAGTTTCTTTCATAAAAATGAGGCGATCCTCACTGATAATTTTTGACGAACTATCAATGTTCATTTCCTAAAATCTAAAAAAAAACGTATGCCTCAGACTTTGACCTTTTTTATATTACAGCATGCTCCAATGAATCGCCAAAGCTCAAATTCATTTGCATTAATTTTCATTATGCGATATACACGAAAAAAAAAGATTAGTGAAAATAACCATACGGATACCTGATTTTGGCACCTGCTAGATGTTATGGTAAACTTGACCAGAAGTATGGTACATTTACCGATACTTTGAGTAAATTCGACTTGCAATCAGGTAACATCACCTAGTACCTAGTCAAAACATAGTATACTTCTGGTTAAAATTACCATAACATCTAGCAGGTGCCAAAATCAGGTATCCGTATGGTTATTTTCACCGTAGTTTTTTTCCGTGTATGAGAAATAACGTTGGAAAAATTCCAAAGACTATCGATCAGGGTCCGCCTACATTTCTAAAACGAACTCCTTGTCCCTAATTAACCCTGATTTTAGAAATTGTACTTACAGTGCCTAATCTTCCATGGACCTGTGAGAATTTTTTGAATCTTAAAGTTTTCATTAAAGGCTTGTTACATTCGTCACATGAATTAGTAGCTTATTTTAGTGAATGGCTTAAACTTAAGCAGCTCAAAACTGAAGCACTCGACAATATGGTTATGAATTGAGGAAGGGGGTTGGCACTTCCAAGCTTAATAAAAAGCTATAGATTGATTTATCTGATTCGAAACATCGAGGATGGAATGAATGATAAGTCTAGCATACCCAAGTAGCTAGCTGATACCAGACATTCTTTAATAACTCCTTCAATTACTGCTATAGGCAATACGAATACCGCGACGTCGGAATAGTTGATGCGATTTGTGTCTTCTAGGAGTCTTCCAGTTATGATCTACGAGGGGCACATTTCTCAATGTATTTTCTCTGATTCGTCATTTTTCATGGATCAACACGTGTTACCCGAAGAAAAGGCACATACTATTTCCCCCATCCGTATATACTAACTTATGAATGAACAGTATATATATGCGATGGATCTATCTATTTTAGTATATCCGAAGGAGTGTGTGAGCATTAAATACACAGACATCTTATCAAATTTATCTGGAAATAATATGATTTATTCCATTATTGTTATGACGCACTCTAAATTAGAATATTCATCTGATGCTCGTATGACTGCATTTAATTTCTCAATATTTTCCCTGGTAATATAAAAATGTTTTAACTAGTTTTTGGAATAAAGTGAATTAAATTAAATGAAAATAAAATAAATAAAAGCAGGGCTGGTAGACGAATGAAGTGTCAAAAACTGTTATGACCTCGAGAGTAATTGCAAAACTATAAGGCCTGAAAAAAAAATTGGAAATGTCAAAGCGTCACTTTTTAACTCAAGCGGAGCGTGATAGTCACAAACAGAGATAATGTGAAAAATGGGCAATTTCGTTGCTGCGTTGATAAAGGCTTAAAATATTTCCTAGAAATTCATAAAAAAATAAAACAAAATAGTTATTAAAGCTTGCCAGAATGCAAAGCAATCCTCAAGGATAAACTGAATTATGATTTAAATTTTATTTTATGAACTCTTTCGCTAGGTTTCGAAACAATCAGAGTTTTTTAATTCAATCACCATCAGATAAAGATTATTCATCCTAAACGGACATTTATAAGATTATTGAGAGTTTACGCTAAAAAAACAAAGTTTATGTACAGCCGAAGCAGCTTTTTAAAATAGCTTCGCAGAGCAAAAGTTCAAGCTGTACCGGAGAAAGTTGCAGGTGTACGAGAGCACTACTTCTTCAGAGTATAAACCACCTCTTTTCTTGCTTTGGCTCTAGCGAAGTAGTGATTTAGGACAACCGCAACTTACTCCGGTATAGAGCTAGGACTTTTGCTCTGCGAAGCTATTCTAAAAAGCTGCATCGGTTCTACTTAAACTTTGTTTTTTCAGTGTAGGCTTCGGCTGCAGATAAGTAGAAAAGTCGACCAGTTTCAAAACATGCATGTATAATGTATATTTTTGGTACATAAAAGTTTAGGAAGCTATAGAAAAGTTCCGAGTTCCTCGGAACCAACCAATACTCAAAATGGCTAAACTAAATTTTACAACAGCGGCTGTGGGAGTTTGAGTCATACCTTGACTTAACAAACCAACAATATAGAGATTTTAAATTTTACCAACAAAACGCTATTCATTGGTGTGGAGGCAAGTTCAACAATGATCAATAAAATAAATTGCAGAGAGGCCAATTCTTTTGTCAAATAGTATTTATAGAAGATATGGGAAATGAAAGGAAAGAAACACATGACGGATTGAGAAAAATAACCTAAAATGTGAAGGTAAAATCGCTTCACTTCAACGGCAGTTGCATGACTTGAAGGAAAATAAATAACAATAAAAACTAACGAAAAAGAAGGAAAATATCATCGATGACTGTCTCGCAGCTAGCTCAGCCGATCGAAGTTTAGAGAGCTTTTTAAATTTGTTTGAAAGCCCTTTTTTCAAACCGATCGGAGAAGCGTAAAGAAATGTATTGTCATCGATCTTTTCAAACAAAGCACCGGACTCTTCCGACTCACGCACCGACCAAAACGCTCCATTTTTATTCTTTTGTATGAAATCGAGGCAAATCGTTCAAAATGTTGGATTGAAGTTTAAAGACACATAATATCTTGAGTGTTATAAATAAGAGTGATATTTTAACAAGTGATTCTTCTCTATTGTGCGCGAGGAAATAAATGTTTCTTCAGAGAACGGAATATTATTTCACCCTTTGTTCGACTAACAATCGGGACATGGTTGCTAGATTTCGCTTACTTATACGCGAAAGCAAGCCAGCCTTTACCGGCGGGCGCACGAGCCTTCGGGGCGCAAAATTCTGAGAAGGAAAATAAAAGAAAGAGAAAAAAGGGGAGAGGAAAAGAAAAAGAAGGAAAATAAAAAAGAGGAGAGGAAAAGAAAAAGAAGGAAAGGAAAAAAGAGAGACAGAAAAGATAAAGAGAAAAGACCGAGAAAGAGAAATAAGGAAACGAAAAGGGACGGAAAAAGAGGGAATGGGAAAGGATTAAAGGAAAGTATAGACCTTTCACTTTCTTTCTTTGCCAGATAATTAATAATCATAAATCTCTGGCAACATTGCATGTGGTTCGTTGAAACCCACGAGAAATTTCGAATTATTTAGAGATGGTCGATGGCCAAGGGTGATTGTGCTTTTCTAAACATGTGCCAACAAAGCAACTATACCCTGATCTACCGTAAAAAAACATTAAAAATGTATCATAAATGCGCCAAACACATGTATTTTAAATAAGGGTCTAAAAGACCCGGAATTATGGCTAACTTGTGTAAAAAAACTTGTCTGGCAGACTAGGGTTAAACAGCTTGTCTTAATTTATTTGACGCAAGACTTTAAACTATATTTAAAAAAAAAAAAAAAAAAAAAAAAAAAAAAAAAAAAAAAAAAAATCACATGATTTTTCTGACAAGGTATTCACCTTACTTATTGGTACTGTACTTATTGGTTCGTTCGCATGTAGCCCTCAGTACGAGAAATAAAGAAATTTCTAAAATAAAATTGCTATAATTTTGGCTTTGGAAAGGTAGTTTAAAAAAAAAAAAAAAAAAAAAAATCGGTCTTCTGGGGCGTGTCCCCCCGCTAGACCCCCCTTAAAGGGGCGGTAAGTGTTAAAGTTTCGGAAGTCACAGATAGATAGCTACGCCTCTCACTGGTTGCCGGCTCGATTCATTCATTCATTCGCCGGGCTTAAAGGTTGACCTTAGTTTCTTTGGGTTCACCTTACTTATTGGTACTGTACTTATTGGTTCGTTCGCATGTAGTCCTCAGGACGAAAAATAAAGAAATTTCTATAATGAAATTGCTATAATTTGGGCTTTGGAAAGGTAGTTTAAAAAAAAAAAAAAAAAAAAAATCGGACTTCTGGGGTGTGTCTCCCCCCCCCCCCTAGAACCCTTCAAGGGGCGTTAAGTGTTAAAGTTGCGGAGGTCACAGATATATATATATATATATATATATATATATATATATATATATATATATATATATATATATATATATATTATATATATATATATATATATATAGCTACGCCACTCACTGGTTGCCGGCTCGATTCATTCATTCATTCGCCGGGCTTAAAAGGTTGACCTTAGTTTCTTTGGGTTCACCTTACTTATTGGTACTGTACTTATTGGTTCGTTCGCATGTAGTCCTCAGGACGAAAAATAAAGAAATTTCTATAATGAAATTGCTATAATTTGGGCTTTGGAAAGGTAGTTTAAAAAAAAAAAAAAAAAAAAAATCGGACTTCTGGGGTGTGTCTCCCCCCCCCCTAGAACCCTTCAAGGGGCGTTAAGTGTTAAAGTTGCGGAGGTCACAGATATATATATATATATATATATATATATATATATATATATATATATATATATATATATATATATATATATATATATATATATATATAGCTACGCCACTCACTGGTTGCCGGCTCGATTCATTCATTCATTCGCCGGGCTTAAAAGGTTGACCTTAGTTTATTTGGGTTCAAAGCTCTCTGAGAAAAAAAGAGATAGTTGCGGGATGCATATCTCATCCCTGCAGGCGTAACATCATATTTTTTTTTTCTTTCTCCGACTTTCTTAAACATTCCATTAGTAAGATGAGCTGGGTTTAGACGCTATGACATATTTCGAAAACAAAAGGAGGCAGCTGAGCTGAACCGCTCGCAAGCAATTGTCTGTTTAATCACGAGGGTTAAATCGCTAGAACTCCCCCGATCGCAATTCAAAGCCAGTTGTTGCCAAATTTCCTATCAACATTATAAAGTTTTATCTTGAAGATGCAGGTTTTTGTTTTTTTATTGTTTTTGTTTTTTTTTTTTAACGTTGAAGCATCTGTCAGTGGGCGGTCGACCGGTCGTGTACACTGAACAGTCATTTTTAGTTCATTTGAGTCTATGTAAAACTATCGATTACTGTCAATGCAGTTGCGTGCAAAAGATCGATTCTTTTCATCAAATTTACATAGAAGAGGTTTGGAAACATTGGAACTCGAGAGCTAAACTGAGTGACACCGTTTTCAGAATGGTTTTTCACGGAATGACGAACAAAAGAACAAATTCTGAAAGAAAACTTTGCATTTCAAGATGGATGAAAGCAAGTGCGATTACTCTCAAAAATTAGCCCAATGCCTTTGTTTTCTTGTATTGTTGCCTATTTTTTTTTTTTTTTTTTATTTTTCTCATCCGAAATGCATAAATAATCATTTCAATCTCCTTGAGTAAAAATGGGAGAGTCGTCGCTGTTTTTGAGACGTATTCTAAAAAACAAAAAAAAAACAAAAAACAAAACTGCGAACTTTAGCTCTATTTCGTCAGCATACAACTTTTAGGGTTAAACGTAACAAACAGCATCTACATATATCATGTAAGAATTGTAACACAAACATATAAGACTGTTCACCAAATAGTTTCATGTACCAATTACTGAGAATAACGCAATCAGAATGGAAACTTAAATTCATTTTGAAATATTTTTTGCTTCGGGCGTCTTCGGACTGGTATTTTGAAAATCTATAAACCTCGGCCATATGGCCAGCGGCGCGGTGGTTATAATAGAAACCGGTGGAACCACCGATGAAAAAAAGAAGACGCTCATGATAACCACGAAAAACACGACCACCATTTCAAAAATCTATAAACGCAGAGGCTCGGCGTGGTCAATTCGTGTTGGAAATTCGGAAACTGGCTGTTCTGGCAGTTTCCGTTCTGATTGCGTTATTCTGCGTACTATAATAACTCCTCTAAATATTCATTGAGTTGACATGTTTCTATTTAATGTTATCATTCCATGTTAATTGCTGAATTGTCTTAATCTTCTACTTAATCAATGGTGCTGTCACATCCGCTTTTGCTAAAGATGATGAGAAATCTCGGGTTACCGTTATGAGAATTCTGAGAAAAAATTGCTTTTGCAAACTTTTGCCATAAGTAAATAAATAGTTAAATCTAAATAAAAAGCAGCGAAAATTACGGAAATCACACTAAAAACTAAAATTCAGCTGTGCGCAAACTCGGAAAACAGCTGCAACGGCAAGATTGTAAACGGTCGCATTGAATGAATGAATGAATGAAGTACCAAAAAATATTACCTAGGGAAGAAGAAGGGGTGGAGGGGGCGGTAGGCAGAAGAGGGGGAGGGGGAGGGTAGAGCAATTGCGTAACTCCGAAGGAGAGTCAAATACTGATTTTCGACAAATGACAGCTTTCATTCGGATTTTTTTTTCAACGAAAGAACGGTGGATAATCCCTATTTTATTTGCTCTTACGACAGTAAAACTGTCTGTACAAATTATAGCACGTAATTTATCTTTATTGCGTGTTTATCCGATGGTCAAATAATAATTGCATGTGCGAATATACCAAAGGGTTAACATCTCCATCACTATCTCTTTCAGACCTCCACTCACGAGAGACGTCAGTATATACAATATACCTCCTCTCAATTATCGGGACGAAACTGTTCACCAATAAAACGTCGCTCAACACTCAATATCGTAGCATAAAGGAAGCTCCAAAATTAAACAGTGTTGCCAAAATGCAAGATTTGAATATACAATATACATTTTAAAGTAAGTCTTGGAAAGAAAATTTGTATATTTTTCACCAAACTTGGCAGCACTGATTCAGAACCCGTCCATCTTCTGAATCGTTGCACTGTAGTCTGCAAAACATCGAGATCAAATTGAATCAATCTGATGTTTCAAACAATAAGCTGGCCCCCGTAAGCTTGCCAACCGACTTACAACGTTTATAGAAACACGTTTTAACTTTAATGCGCGATGCAAATTAGTCCGTAAAGGGATGGTTTAATGAGATTCTGGGTTCCGGCTGTTTCTGCGAATTTATCGGAGGACTCACACTATTCCGCCGTTTTCGGTTTTCGGCACCGATCAAGCAGAATCATCATCACCCTTTAACAACGTGTTAAAACGCTCTAAACAGACTTTGATTGCACATAAAATGGCATCGATGAGGTTTACAAGTCGTCTCGGTTTACTTTCAGACGCGCCAACGCACATTGAAAGGAAATGACCGTCGGGAGCTGGAAACTAACTCGATAGATTGAAGTTATATGTATAAGTAACAGTTACCGCCAGAGGCCCCGATCCTTGAAATTCCAGACTTTTCACTGAAACAGATCAATTGTTAAAGTAACAATTCAAAATTTGCTGATTTAACAAAAATTGAAAGTTGCTAAATCAACCAGGGTTTTCTGTTAAGTTATAACAATTTATTTGTTGAGTTTACAAAAATAGTTGTTAAATCAACCACATAATAGTGTTCTTTTAACAAAATAGACATTGTCAATTTAGAAATTTTAAATAGTTAAAAAAATACAGAACTTAACCCAATTAGTTGATCTAACAATTCAGCTTGTTATTTGAACAAAATAAATTACTGATTTTACTTACAAATTTGTTATTCCAGCATAAAAATTGTTATTTTTACTATTTTATTTGCTGGTTGGGCAAAGTTAGTTATTAAGTCAACAAAATGAATTGCTGATTCAGCATTTGAGTTGTTAATTTAACAAAATTATAGGTTAATTTAGCAAATCATTTGTTTTGTACTATTTTATCTATTTATTTTTTCAGTGTTGGATTGACTGGATGAGCGTTGAAATCGATGATTGCGATAGAGACGTGTCACGTGGTTGGCAAGTCTAATTAAAATATGGAATTTCTCTAATTGGTTATCGGGCAGTCTTCAGTATCTTGAAAAGCAATCAGACAAATTCTGTACTTTGATTAAACCTGACAATCACGTGACTCGTCTCCACCAATCACGGATAAAAGAAAGTTTAGGTACAACCGCAGCAGCTTTTTAAAATAGCTTCGCAAAGCAAAAGTTCTAGCTCCACCGGAGAAAGTTGTGGTTGTACCAAAGCACTACTTCCGTAGAGCAAAAGCAAGAAGAAAGGTTTATGGTGCTCTACCGAAGTATAGCTTTGGTACAACCATAACTTTCTCCGTTAGAGCGAAAACCTTTGCATTGCAAAGATATTTTAAAAAGCTGCTGCGGTTGTACTTAAACATTGTTTTTTCAGTGATCACTGGTTTTCATTCTTATCCAGTCTATTCAAAAGTCGGGAATTTCAAGGATCGCCCTGCTGATGAGGTGTTGAGGTGTCTATACACATGTGTTTTACATAACTTTTACGTTTTCCTAAAACGCACCAAAATTAACAAGAAAATGTATCCAAAAACAGCCAATTTTTACTTTGTATTTGCTCTATAAATCGATTCAATATTACTTACAACGCCTTTTTATAAGTACTTAATTTCTTTGCGAATTTTACAAGTAAGAGTTGCGTTGTAGGAATACGGTTTTTACGTATAGCTTTTATTGGTGTCTTAATAACAATAACTTTTATGTTTTTTTTACATCTAAAGTACCTAGAAAACAACCAATATTTACATATTGTTTGCTCGAAATTGATTCGGAATTACCTAAATTTTACGTGAGTATAAAACCTATTTTACAAGTCACAATAGAATTGATGCCTTGTCACTATACAGATTTTATTTGGTACGTATACGTACTTACCCTCGTTGTGCTGATAGGCGATAAAGGGGACTATTTTTGACAGTAAGGCTCAAGAGGCTCCTCTATTCTTTAATGACCCCATTCCCCAATGATAAATATTTTATCCATTTTCTTTAGACATTTGTTCCTATCTTTATGTTTCTTTTGTCATTTGTTTGTCAAAACCAATGTTATTTCCTTATTTATTACATTAGTTTTTGGGCAAGATTTTAAATAGAACAATTTAATGCAGGGGGATGCTGTTTTGTGAACCTTTTGTTGATTTTTTGAATGTTCCGATGATTCCACCAGATGACATAAAAATTACACAGTCCAGTACAGCAGAAGATGACTAAAATCCTCTAAAATACTTTGATCTATAATTTTTTTGTTCGCCGATGAAAACACTGCTGACTTTAAAATTGAATAGGATTTTTAAATTCATTGATGATTCCATCCGCGCTTGAATGAATATTACAGATTAGAGTACTTTCGTTCGTTTAAGTAATACTGCTGAACTGGTCTGTGAGACCGTTTTTTCAACCGGTGAAATCATCGGTGAAATAAAAAATCCTACTTGAGATCCGCAAACATACGGACCTAACTTGTGGTGTTTAAAGAAAACTATTAACATCACATGAAATGGGTCTCAAGCGAGAACTTTTGCAGCGTTGAATTCGAACTTTAGTTCTCAGAAGGACTGATGCATAACGTCGTGTGTGCGTGTAAACTTAAAATTCCTAAAATGCACCTGTAGTTTCAAGAATAGCTGGTTAAAAGTCACTTCTGATGATACCTCAGCACTGGTTATTAATTAACAGCAACTTCTACTTCAAGCAAATACTTTCAGCAGGGAAATATAAAAGGGTTTGTTGCAAACTTTTGCAACATCAATAAAGGGCGTCTAGTACAAGTACCTATCACAAGCTCCGGAGTGGACTTACGTACCCAATAAATGTGTTGAAACGAAAGTCCAATCTATGGCTATCGTACAGTGAATCAAATAGGGAGAGCCGTGTCCCAATTATTTGTAGCTTTCCCTATACCTGACAAGCAAGATAGCAGCGGCGGCTCGTGCAATGTGGCAACAATGGATTTCCTCCATTTAAAACTGTGTAATATAATCGATTACTTGGTGAGGTGTAGCGCCTCACCTAGTATCGATCTTTTTGCATACGTTTAAATGGCAAAAGTGCACGGTTGCCAGATTGCACGAGCCGCCACTGCAAGATAGACAGGCATCTCCGCGCCCCAAGTTTTTATCTAGCTTTTTTACAACACTACCTAATAAACCTACTAATTATCATTCATTTTTCTGTCATTTGACTAAATTTTCCACTATTATTGTTAGAAAACATGTAAATAACATCAATACTTTCTTTAAATAAATCTGTACATGCCATGGGTGGATACTGGAATTTGTCTTTCTCTCTCTGGCCATTTGAAAGCGTGTGTTAGAAAAGGATAGCAGAGGGGGCCATCGCGTGCAGTGTTGCCAGATTGGGGTGAAAAAGCCGTACGTTTTACATTGATTTAAATGGGGACGACACGGCTTTTTACCCTCGATCTGGCAACACTGATCGCGTGACTTTAGCCCGTACCTCCTTCTTTTAAGTAGATTCCAAGAATCTATTAAGTAGAATCTACTTATTGCAGAGGGTGCGATGTTGGATTTTTCGGGAATTTTGTCTTGAGGGGTTTTTTTTGGGGGAAATTTATGTTGGCCGTTTTGTTACGCAACTTTTTTACTCAAGTCATTTTTTCGTGTTTTGCGTTGTAAGCGATAGTGATGTGTTTTTCGGGTTTTTTGGCAGTGTTTTTATATGAAGAAATTGTTTTTTTGTATCGTAAATTTTAGTATATATCGTGGAGGATGTTTTCAGTTCATATGCTCTTTTCCTTGAATTTTCCTTGTGTTTTACGTGTTTTACGACCTATTTAGTTTCTTATGGGATTTTACAAGTGAAAGACAGGGATGGTTTATTGGTATAATTGCTCTTTCTTTGTTTTACACGTACACTGTTGCTTAGGTGCGTTATTTATTTATTTTCTTGTTTTATCAGCTGCTCTTATTCAGATTTATTTCTCTTTAGCGTTTCAAAGATTACACATTTTAAGCGTGCCCATGGAACATGGCACGCTTATTCCGATCGTTTTGCTGCTAACAATATAATACAATGTATACAATGTAATAAGGCAGCCTATGCTTTCCACGTGTATTCCTATGCTGAGTGGCCTAAAGTTGAAAATCGGCTGTTTTTGAATTTTGTGATTTTTTCCTGTCGTGTCTGTTGCGTTTTGAGGATTGCAATGGTACAATTATGAAATCGTACCTTCTAAAGTTTGCAGCAAAAATAGTTGGATTCATTTTAATGCTTTAGTTTTTTTTATAATTCCAATTAAACGACGGACTCACCACTTTTGAGGGGTAAGTGGAGTGCGGTGAGGTAATATTTTGCGTTTTATGTTGCCAACTTTGTCGTAATTTTACTCTGCTGTGTTGGTTTTACGATGAAAAAATTTTTTGTTTGTTTTTATGATTAATTTGTTATGTTGGACATTGTTTTTGGGTTATTTTATTACGTTTATTGAATATATAATTGATTTTAAAGTACATTCGGGGTTTTTTCGTACGGGCGGCCGATAACGAGTCGTTGTGTGATGTTTTTTTTTTTTTTTTATTTATTATTGTTTTGCAGCCGGTGATTGTTTGGCTGCATTGGCTGCACTGCGGCTCACCTGTTCACTAATTTGATAATCTTTCTCTGTGAATGTCTAGAGTCAGCTGATATTTTCGAATAGAAGGCGCGAAATAAAACCGATACAGATCATGGTTTTACTTATAGGATACCTTCTCACAAAAGTAAAGCTTCAAGAAGAACCCGCTAGACAGCGCGGAATGAAGTAGTCACGTTTCTTTGCCTTTATTTGATCAGCTGATAAATGATTTTTTTTTTTATTTTTTTTTTTTTTTTTTTTTTTTTTTTAGCGCAATTTTTAACATTCAATCTTTTATGGGTTGAAAATGGATCTCATTAAAATAAACAAATTAGATCAGTATTCTTTTAATTTTTTAGTTTCGGGAATTGTTACAACATTAACGCCTGTTCGAAAGAGTAAGCGAAGTTATGGTTTTTGTATTATTTTTTTAGAGGACGAGACAGGCTCAATTAATGGTATTTGTTTTGATGAAAAGGGGTCCATCCAGCTACCATTAGGAGTGCCCCCCTCAAAAATGGATGAAACTTTCAGGGATGATAAAACTAAGCATCATCTTTCAGAATATCTGCAGTTTTTTGAATTTGGTCAACTGGGAGCGGGAGTGCAGGGGGTCAAAGTCAAAACCTCCAATGCTCCATAACTTTTGAACGAAAATAGATATTGACGTGAACTTTGCACCAAAAGATGCGTATTTTAAAGATCTTTCGATTGATGTGCTACAGTGTTTAGTTCAAAAATATTTGACCCTTTTTTTGCATTTTGTTTTACTTTTGAAGTTTCCAAAAATCCGTTTTTTGAGTTTGAAAAATAGGCGCAATGAAGGAATCTGAACGAAAAACTATGGCGGCCATATATGATTTGAGAATTTTGAAAAACTTATGTCAAAAATAAATTCAGCGACCCAAAAAACCCGCTTCCACCAAGTTTCAATGAATTTCATCGATTATTGGTGGAGCAACAAATTTTTTTGTAGAATCGAAAGTCGGAACCCTATTTTTGGCCTATATTTGAAACTTTGCGCGGTCATAACTCTTGAACGAAATGTTTTTCGGCATCGCGGTTTGCGCCATCTGAAAGCTTATAAAATCAGCTTTCTTCACAGAAGGTTTTTGTTCAGATTCCTACGTTGCGCCTATTTTTCAAACTTATAAAACAAATTTTTTTCTCTACTTTTAGATATTATAAATGAATTTTTACATCTGCATTGAGGGTTTTTTCGAGAAAAGTTGAAAAATATGTTTGAACCCCCCAGAATACACCCTAAGAGGTTGTCAGGAGCTTATGAAAATATCAGAAATGAAAAATTTGGAGTCAATTTTCTGTCTGATTGTTTAAAACAACAAAACAATTTGTTTTGTTTCAAATCATTTGTTTCAGTAATTTTCGAGAAAAATGCCAGCAACGGATGCTCTGGCTCACTTTGTATATAAAATGTAGTAGACTTCTTTTATTCTATTCAGGTCCTCTGGTATTTAATCACTGTCCGATGAGTAAAATAATTGAATTCTCATGCGCTGAGTCCAGACTATACTTGCTCTCTTTGAGAGAATCCAAAAATTAAATATAATCATCAAAGGTACCACTATACGGCCAATTTTGTAAAATAAGCACATGTATGGAGAGGGGGGAGGGGTGGAAGCTTTTATATGCGTAACTTTTTTTGCTTCTCATTGATAGAATGTCATCGAATGAAAGGCTAGAAACTCTGCAACTCTGGTAAGGAACTCTGTTTGCTTGAAGGGACGAATCGCAATGAAGTAGGGGACTACACTAATTATAGTTGTCAAAGTTGATGCATAAATTATTAATACTTCAATTAGTATGTACGTCTGTAATGTTTTTACTGGATGCTAATCATAGCATTTTTTCCAAGTAGATGATTCAGCCTAATTTTATCTTGAGTATTCACCATAAGGTTTCTCTGTACAGTAAAGCCTTTAATGAAAACATAGCAGGAATTGCTTTTATTGACATTAATTGTAATTGTTTAATTTTCAGTTCCAAATCGGCCAATACTGTGTCTAAAAATTCAGATATTGAAAGGAATGACTCTATTTCGTCTCTATCAATATGTAGACATTTATTAATTACCTTCTTTTACCTTTCATCACCATATTCCATCAACAAAACCATGGCCTACCTATCTTTTCTTTCTCATTTTATTAAATTATAAATAGAATCTTTTACATCCATTCAACGCAGAATCGAATCATTTAAACTTCAAATACTCTATAATCAGTGATTTCATCCAAATTTTCATTATTGAATCATTCATGTATATTATAAATCTATTTATTCAATTCATATGTTAGTTACATACTACAATGTCTCCTTAAGAATTGCTGATGCATTTCAAACAGCTGTAATCCACAAATGAACAAAACACTGAACCAATTGTAATGTGTCACTGCAAAAACAACGACTCAAAAATATTTTTTTCAAATATACGTCTCAAATGCATATACATTGTCATATTTTCTTAATCAAAGCTCCAACAGCACTTCCTGTACCTTAAATAATATACAATAAATTGACAAATCTTCTCCCATGAACTACATTATAATAAATATATTTAAACCATGTATGCGTAAGCCTTTATGCAAAACTTATTTCTGCAAAACCCAGCAGAGCAGAAGACCAAATGAAACAACTTATGCGCAGATTTTTATGTTTACAATTCACAGGCACGCTTTTCCAATACATGCAATGTATCGGAGCTTCCCTGCTTGTTTCTATCTTGGTACTATAATCTTTTTCTTATGGGCATTTTTATTTAAATGCGTTGAACAGCTGATAAAAAAAAATTTAATAATCCAAAGAAAATCAAAACATAACCTATTTATTAAAATTTGTGAAAAACTTATATAACCTGGCTTTTATTTCTCACTTGCATTGAAAAGATTACACATTTCTCTATTGGTAATATAATCTTTTTCACAATAATATTTGGATTTTGAGCAGCTGATATAATAAAAAATAAAAAATCAACGAAAATTATAACCTATATTTAAATTTGTGAAAAAATGATTTAACCAAGCATGGAATCTACTTCGTCTTACCGGCCTGCCGGGAGGCATTTTTCTAACACAAACGTTTACTCACGAGAGGAGAGAGAGAAATCTCTTTCTCTCCTCTAGAGAGGCAAATTGCTATATCATCGCATGGTTAATACTCCCCGCAGTATACCTATTGCCTATTTAATTTTCCATGTCCACCGCGGGCCACGGCTGAAAAAAGAGATTTGTCTAAGATTAAAACAATTAACAAAGGAAATGGATTCCTTATTTTGACTAGCTCTATGATTCCATCTTGGAATTTAGTATAAACGTACTTCTGCTTAACTTTTTGAAGCTTGATGCTACCAATACTATTTTTCAGTAATTTTCACGATAGTAAATGGTTAATACCCTTCTTTACTGAAATTTTCAGGGACGTTGCGCGGGAAATCTGTAGCAACTTTGCACTTTGTCCGTTTGAATCTTTACAAAATGTCGATTCGAGCCAGTGAAATGTGGACTTTTCGAATAGTCGACCTTTATCGTGCTTTTAAACGGACAAAGTACAGTGTTGCCAGATTGTACTAAATGCTTTTGGAAGTAGCAAACAATACATGCAACAGAGAGCATAATTCAAGTGAGGGAAATCAATCTTGAAAAATGTGATTGTTAAATTTAGGGATTTCAACTTTCTGATGATTTGGCCAACAAATCCGTAAATTCTCCCCCCACTGTGCGTCGCATCGTTTCCATGCGGAGTTTAGCATACCGCTCCGCCAGACCTGTAATTTGTATACAAGATTGTATACGTAACTTTTCCATTAGATCCGGATCGCGCGGAGGTTCCCGTTATAGATTTACGATTTCGCGAATTTGAGAATTCGGTAATTCGCGCTTCCATGTCATGTCATTCATATACGAGGCGCATCGTATCTGTAGATGTGAAATACATGAATGAATATAAGCGATGTGTACGCTGAAAGGATGCGCACGATAATTATTCCATGTATAGAAAATCTCCATATGTTATGCAATGCAATTCACTATGTGAGCCCTAATTTTTAGGGTTATTTTATTTTCTTCGATTTTCGGGGGAAGGGGGGGAGGCAAAAAAGCAGAAAAAAATAAGATAAAACAAAGACTCAAACGCATTGAGAAACTATTTTGATTGGGTTTAGGAGACAGAGTGTCCTGAAAATTAATCAATAGGGCTGTTGTATACTTCGCTACAACCAATTTAAGGATCGATTCAGATGTAAAAACCTCCATAAATAACGATGATATCACAAAAAAACTGCGAAATCAACTCCTAAACTCATAGAATGCTTTTAAACGTGCGATCGTGATGGTGGTGTTGGTCACTGATAATAGCTAGGAAATTCCCATCTTAATTTTGTAACTATTTCCGTGCTAGGAAGGTAGATTCAAGGAGAAACTGTATGTACAGTCTGAAATAGTCAGAAGAGAGGTGATTAATAGCCGAATAATGCACAGTATACTCATCCTATACAGTAGCGAAACTCTATAGGAGCTCGCTATGGCGAATGTCGTTTTTCAATGTAATCGAATGGGAAAATTGAGTTGTCATCCTCCGACCAATAGGGGGCATTTGCCGTTTTTCTAAAATTGATTTTTGCTACTGTGTAAGATAAGTATACTGTGGAATAATGGCACCGCGATGACAACTATGGTGACGCCCACGCAGAAGGAGAGTCGTCTCTTATTACTTCTAGTTGAGGTGAAAGTATTATTTGATGGTAATATCCCGTTCTTAATGCCCAAAACTGATTTAACAATCGTGTGTTTGAAGCATTTTGTGAGTTTAGGAGTAGATTTCGTAAGTTTTTAGTTCTACAATAGTTATTTGTTGAGGTTTTTACGTTTAGACTATGACCACAAATCCTGCAGCAAAAGTGTGCAACAGCCCCATTGGGAAAGCCATCTAAAGGTCAAGGGGTGGATAACTCCTTAAAAATACTTAATTTTGCTGTTCTTTTAATTTTAAAGACGAAAGTAAAATCAGAAAAAAAGTAGAAATACTGGCACTTGGGAAAATTTATATTTATAAATATATAGGTAAAGGATTTTTTTTTCCTCTCGGCGGGAGAAGAAAAGGTGAAAAAGAGGCGCCCGAGAGTTCGATGCTTTAGAAAGTTGAGATATCTGTATAACTCCGAGATGAAAATGCATTGAAGCATTAGCGGTGGCATTTATGACCACCCCAACCCTTCGGCGGTGGGTAAAAAAACCATTAAATAAACATCCCGCGTTCCGGTCCTCTCATTATGTGAGGCGAAGGAGGATCCATTAATAATTAATGGACGAATAAAAAGCGAAAGCTCCGCTTAAAAACTTTTTCCTCCCCACCCACACCCCCCCTTTCCCGTGCCGTATCCTCCGCCGCGGTTCGGAATTGCATTAGGTATCGGTGCGTTTCATCGCCGCGCCCCGCGATGGCATATCGCTGCGGCCGTTGAGATCTCTCTTTCTCTCTCTCTCTCTCTCTCTCTCTCTCTCTCTCTCTCTCCCTTTCTCTCTCTCGCGTCTCATCAATGAGTTTTTCTCCGCTGATGATGCTCATTCAATGTTTTGCCCTGAGGAGTGTTGATCTTACGTAATTAGGCTCCTTCAACGCAAAAGGACCTTCATTCACGGTTTGAAGAGCTTGCTCAAAAAATTGAGAGAACGACGACAAAGACGCCGACAGTGGGTCTCTCTTTCCTTTATTATCTTCACCTATTTTCTTTGTCTGTTTCTTTCTTTATGCCGGGGAATGCAGCGAATGAAAATATTTGTAAAATTTACGACGCCCGCATAGTAGTTTATTATTCTTGCATTATTTATACTATAGTGCATTAAAACAATTCAATGCGGAAAATTTCCGGTTCCGGTTTAGGATTCATTTTTTTTTTTTTTTTTTTTTTCGGTACAGCGATGTACGGCAATCATATGATTATTGGATTAATCGTAACTTTTTCGGAAATTCGAACCGTCGTACAATGTTCGAAGATATAGAAAAAAGTGGCCAAAAAATCAGCAAAAATATAAGTAATGAAATATCATTGTTTTCGATATTTTAAGCAGAATTTAAATTTTAAATGTTATTTCTAGCTAGGTTTAAATTACTTGTTTAAGATGTTGCCTATGTGATTGAAATTTCTTGGAAGTTTACAGAAGATAAATTGATGAGAACCAGTGGTGAAGCGTGCTATATGGCAACATGGCATTTTTCCCCTTTGAGCCCATAGGAAAGGTCGAATCCACTGGTCATCGGCGATTCCTTGATAATTCGATATTTTTCATGGGTTTTAATGAGCTCAATGCAAAGTTGCCATGTGGCACGCTTCGCCCCTGATGAGAACTTTCCTTTCTGATTTTTGTCCAGTTTTTGACGATCTCGGACCATTTTGCGTCGCATAGCATCAGGACCTTGGATGTATACACTGAGAAAAAGTATGCGGAGTATAGATTCTAAAAATTCTTGAGTAATTAAGAGTGCAAATATTTTAGGAACCAATGTAATTTCAATGTTGAACCTATTGCATCGGTGGATTTTGCAGTCTATCTGATACTATTGAGTACTGCTTTCTCGAATTCTTACGCTGCTATATTTTACGGGTTGAAAAGATGATGATTTACAAAAAATCTTTTTCGATTTTACAATTATATTGGAGAATTTATCATGTCAGTCAACCAGTGAAGTCAAGTGTGTATGTAACTGGAAGCTAAATATAGTGGTGGCTAGTTCTATTTGGCACCCATGTTTTTTGCCATTTGAACCTTTGAATAATAATCATATATCTCTCAAGGATAAGTAAAGAATCCCTTGAAGATTATTTTACGTAGGTTCAAATGAAGAGAACCCATTGTCACCACCTTGCATGAGCCGCGACTACTTACGTACTACTTTCGTATACTTTCGTAACCGAAATTTCGATAAACGTAATCTGAATTATGGTTGCATTCACAGAGATTTTCGCTCTAAAGCCGTTTTTAAGTGTTTTTGTACGGTTAGAATTTGGTTTCATAAACTATCGTTTTAATTATCGCATTGAGAGCTCTAAGCTTAGGCACATCTTAAAATGAGCTCTCTATAGAGCTTCATAAAACAAAAATCTATTTTAGACTGTAATCTCCTAAAACCGCGTAAGATTTTTTCAAAATTATATAGTTTCGAAAGGATAAAACACTGGTTGGAAAGTATTTGTCATGATTTTTCATGGTCAAGAGAGACCCAACATCCTATCATATTCGTAAGATGTTCGGTTACATTTACAGGAATCCCAATTTCATGTGTACAGAAATTCCGATCATCATCATGGATAGTGGAATCTTCACATGACGAGAACAACATAGGTATAGATTATCACCAGGCAGACGAACATGTTATTTGTGAAATTTGATCGGCATGAGCTTCATAATGACTGCCGCAGAAGTCACACTGTGATATTAAGAACGTCCTCGCCTTCAATTCTTAAGGTATGCAAAATGATCGCTGTTGAGTATCAATAGTTATCGCTTTCAAATGTTACGGCGCTCACGATATTCATGCACTGCACTCATCAATAAAAGCGGTTCGTCTCGCATTTCTTGATTTGTTCAGTAAAAGTACAAATGGCATACATGCAAAATAGATGGGAAGTAACGAAGCCACATTTCAAATTAAGTTCATATTTATCTTACTGCTAAAACTACGATGTGTATAATTAAAAGATTTTTCATCTATAGACTAAACTTTTGATCAACGTAAGATGAAATTTTTGAAATAGTTCAGATAGACTCAATTTTTTGTAGTAAGGCGGATCAGTTACAAAGTCTTTCTACACCAGTATGGAAAAGGCCAATTTCAGTGTAAAGTTGAATTGTAAGTTAATGTTATTAAAAAGATAGCAAACTGATTCAAAAACTCAATAAATGCGTCGAAAAGAATTTCAATATATGGTTGTCAGGTAACGAGTCACAAGCAGAGAGTCTTGTCAAATTGCGACTTTCTTTCATGCTGAAAACAGTGAATTGTCAATGAATTAAATACAAATTCGACGGGGCACCCTCAGTCCGAATGTGAAGCTATACGACAGCCTTCTTAAAAATTTTAAAACCCAATGATTAAGTTTGTGAGTCAGTTTCGATATTTTCTGATACTCTCAACGTCATTTGCAAGTGAGTTTACATAAAAATAAACCCTGTTTACAACACTGAAGGAAAAAATTGAAATAGACCCGCGGGCCATTGAACGATTTTGTCTTTCTTTCTCTTCTGCTCATTTGATCGCATAAGTTAGACAGTGACAGAAATAAGGATACTGAAGTCCTTTGATAGTATTTCTTTCCATTCTTTTCTAATGCACGCGTTTGAAGGGGGAACGAAAAATAAATAAAAATGACTAACTGTGGCTCTGATGTATTTATTTAAACATCTTGAATCTTGAATATAGTCTCACAAACATGTCAAGAGTACTAGCTTTGATATCGATAGACATTTTCATCAAATTCTACTGCGTGGAAGACATTACTCTATCACCAAAATTATGTCTCCTCTAATTGCCGATCAAAGTATTCTATATTTACATTTGTGTGGGATATTTCCCGTCTATCCATTCATTAATTAATTTGTTTATTGTTCTTGATTAATTTTTCTTTTTTAAGATACAAGCAAAATTATATCTCATCTAATTGCCTTCCAAAGTATTCTATAATTACATTTTCGTAGGATGTCCTCATCTATCTGTTCGTTAGTTAATTTGTATATTGCTCTTGATTAATTTTTCTTTTTAAAGATACAAGCAAAATAAAGCGGCAAGAAATGTGGACTCTACTGTTTCAAGTGCAGTTCAGCGTTAAATTAAGTCCATCGAGCGTTATTCCAAAAAGAGGTTATGATGATGACAGCTACACCATTGCCGGGTTTAAAAAAAATGCATAGTGTGATCAAAAATAAAAACGTAAATTTATCAAAAATGCCAATGCAATTTTCATAGACCACATATTATACTGTAAAAAAAAAAAAAAAAAAAAAAAAAAAAAATAAGTTCACTTCCGAAGGACTGAATACAGGAACTGTAATAATAGCGTTAGAGTGAAATACATAATTAAATCTATGTAATTTTCTTAAATTCACTCTGACGCTAGAGTCAAATTTGGTCTAGATTCCAGTCCTTGTGTAGTGAATTTTTTTTTTACAGTGTACACTGTACTATCGACGAATTAAAGATTGTCGCGAGAGTTTCACACTTTTTCCGTTATGAGTGTGAGCGGGGAACTGATCTGCAACGGCTTTTCCACCCCACCCGCACTGGCCTCTCACCTGCAAGGTGTAAGGAATATGAGGAGTGTGGCCGAACCAGAACCTTGAAGGCGCAACTTAGCCCGTAAAAATTTCTCGACAGTCTTTGATTCGTCGATAGTACATCCTTGCAATTCTTATATAATTTGTGACCAAAAATGATGAATGGAGCCTTTAATTTTGAGGTTATTATATATTTAATTTGCAACCGAACAGAATACATTACCTAAGATTCCGTTCGCTCGCTACAAGTCGCACTTTAAATATGTGATATTTTTTTTCTTGGGCATATACGTTCGGCACCGTTGGTTTTAGGAGTCTGCAGTCTCAAAGAGTATCATAGGGCGTTAACATCCGAGAAAGAGGATTGAATTTGACGTGCATCAATCTCCCGGAGGATAGATTTAATTATAACCCGTGAGAAGTGAAGTTCAGGCACGTCAAAAAAGCCGGCGCGCGTTTTCGTTTATGCAATATGCAGTCGTCACTCAAACTTTCAAGCGAATCTCTCGTCTTAAAAAAAAAAAAAAAAAAAACAAGCAGGGAAAATTCCAACACGCAGGTGTTGGAAAAGCGTGCCACTAAAGTCTGAACAGCTTTAATGCTTTTGCTAGCAATGATAATAATTAGACAGCATTCAACATGGAGCTGATCTCGAGAAAATTGAGTCCAAAGTTGAAGAGCTAGCATTTAAACAAAAAACTTGGAATTACTTACGTTTTGATTTCATTCAACTACCGTTTTGTGTTTTTGCATTTCAACACCGGAAAAGTGGAATTTACTATGTAGGAAAGGTACTTAATTTTTAGCGTTTAAAGTGACTTGGTTCCTTTCTTCTTTTTTTTTGGCATAATCACGAAAAACGAAACTCTAAGAGAAACCAAACGGCAGAGTTGGTTTACACTGTTGATTATTTTAAAATCCGTTAGTCCGGACTTAAGTCCGTTCCCAATTCTATAAAGGAACCAGTGGCGGCTCGTGCAATGTGGCAACAGTGGAATCCCTCCATTTAAACCAATGTAAAACAATCGATCTTCAGGAGGTGCAATGCACCCCCAAGATATCGATACTTTTGCATAGGTTTAAATGGTAAAAAAGCATGGTTGCCAAATCGCACGAGCCGCCACTGAAAGGAACCAAGTCGGAGTTGGTTCCTTACGTGACTCGGATTAAGGTTTAACCTAATCAGCCAAAGGAACCAAGTTCTCATTTTATTTCATCATATGGACAATGACATCAATGAGGCTCACCAGCTCACTTTTACCTGGAATTTTGACGGGAAATAGTTGTTATTACAGAAGAAGCACTTGTTGCTTCGAGATTCAGTATTGCTAGCTCTATCAATCAATAACTCAATTTTATCAAAAATGTCACTAGGTTCTTTTGTGACAAGTGCTGTCCAATTGAGCTTGTTTGGTGAGAAATTATGAAAAAAATAAATTTAGATCAGATGAATCTATAAGGAGATGAGTCAAAGGCGTTGTTTTTTGGGTTTGTTTTTTGTTTTTTGTTTTCAAAACTTTGGAGGGCTCTAGCTCAGAAGAGAAACAATTGCAGCACATACTCATGTAGGAAAATAAAGTCTTATATATATATATATATATATATATGTATGTTGACCCCAAAAATACACTCCATAAGTTTGGTACTCAAGTTTTGAAACTCCCTGTTCTTGATATTTTGCTCCCCCCCCCCGCCCCCTTCACAAAAAACAACATCTTGACCATGCACATTTTTAAAATCACAGTTTGACTGTAGAGATATTTTCTCTCCCCCCCCCCTTAACGAAAAAGGGGAGAATGGGTCACCTATCTCTGATGTTCGCCGTGCGCGTGCACAGATTGTTCGGCTTTACGACTGCAATTTTGGCTTTCTTTATAATGCGTTTTTTGGGTTTATTAGTGGATTTTATGACTATTTGATGCCGCCAATCTAATTTTCAGACAATTTTACATCAGAATCAAAACTCTATAGCACTGTAGCAAAAGTTTGCAACAAACCCATTGAAAGCTGAAAAGAGAAAATTATTTGATAAGGCTCGATCTTTTTTACCCACATAAACTATAGACAATAGATATTTCTAAATCCCTCCACCTTTTAAACGGCTTGTTCAGGGATCAAACATGAGGTTGCGTTCTTTTGAAGTCAAAAAGTGTCATATTCGGAAAAGCCGTGATTCTAAATAATAAACAGTTTTTTTTTTATCTTTTTTTCCTTTTTAGTTGCTGTCAGCATTTGTTGCAATTGTCACGATGTAGATACGTAATATGCATAAATGGAACACTTGCGAATTCATGAAACAATAATCCTTTAATATACAGAACTAACCATTTCAAGTGCCCTTTACACATCAAGCATTCTAGGGGTATAGATTAGTAGGTGTGGAGGTTTAAGAGGTTTGTGGATTTTAATTCCCCCTCTCCCCATTTATTTTCTTGAAAAGTATCGAAAGTTTACAGTTAAAACTATGCCATTATTCACTATAACGCATTGTCATATTATTTCTTTTTTTTTCTGTTGCCGTCGGTCGATATCATTTTTCGTGTTGGAAAAGCAAAGTTCCATATGGACCTATAGTTTCCAAAATTTGAAGAAGCTTCCAGTGAAAAATTTTGTACACGCAACGAACTTTTTAGGATAGGTAAATAAGTTATTCCAGAGTCAATTCCATAGCCGCAGCGAGGAAGCTGTCCAGGGGTGGAAGACACGTGACAGCCCCTCTCACTTTTTAGAGCAATTAATGCGAATTTTACCCCTCTGGCTCCCTGTGTTCTGGATTTTAAACACCTATTTTTCAACAAAACGCCAAAAATGTCCTCAAAAATCCCTTGATTCCATCGACGCTCATTGAGGGGCTTTCAATTTGCCGATCCCCCAGAATTTCAAATGTTTCGATGCAAAGACCTGTTTAGTGTGACGTCATGAAAAAATTGGTTCCAAACAAAGGCTCCGTCTCACTCGCTCTCGGGGGTTTTCCCATACGAAACACAGTCCAAATTTTCAAATACAAGTGTTAGTAAACAACACGTTCTTTACACGTTGTGTTTATCACACCATTGGGTTCCACGTCCCTTATAAAAATTTCCGATTGTTTCAAAAATTTTCCGATTGGATATATATTCCTGCGCTTTATTTCCCATAGAAATAATCGAAATTCCATAGAGACAATCAGAATTCGTGTAGATTCAAGCGCGCTGACTACAGAAACGATAGGTCTCATGATTGAAATAAGGCGAAATCATCTATGATTCTATTCTTACAGTTTTAACATCCACTTTTTTCTCAGTGATAAAATATGAGCCCGCTTTCACAAACTTTTTGAAACATCGCGCATCGATGCACAATCACAGTTATATCGAAGAAAGTCCTATGTTTGTCCTTGTCACACTCACAGTTTCTTAAGAGCACAAAATTCTAGGATATAGGCTCATCAGCACCATCACGGCATGTGTTGTACCTCGAACAATAGCTTCGATACGAAGAGAAGTTAGAATGATTGAGTGTCATGCCGGTGATACTACCATAAGAGACCGTGAGTAAGACAAGGACAAAACGTAGAACGTCTTTCGGTATAACTGTGATTGTAAATTCGCTTGTGATCTTTTAGGAATTATGTTACAGTGAAAAGATACTTTAAGGCAAGTGGAATCTAATGGTGCAATCAAATTTGAGAAAACTGTTGGTTAACTAGCATGAATTTGCGTTCGAAAATTTGGATCTGGTAAATCCACGAGAGTGAGCGAGATAGAGCATTTGTTTGGAACTAACTCTGATTGTGACGTCATCACTAAACAGGTCTACTTAAAGATATGAATGAGCCTCTCTCTTTTCTATACCCCTCCCGCTCTTCATCAATACCTCGTCGCTTCTTATCGATGTACCCTCGTCAAACCGATGTTGACACTTTTACGATGCGAGAACCGAGCGCTTAATGCACCGTGAAGAAATCTTGAGACCGGTGGAGCCCAAAGGCGAGGGGCAAAGAGGGTTTCTGTGAAGGATGTTTCCACCCCCCTCCTGCCTTGGAATTTCGACTCATAGGTTGGCACAACTGACTTAGGTTGCTGGACCTGTATGGAATTCTCGTTTGAAGGAATTCGACTTTGACGCTTAATAACTTATTAAAATTAACAGGAATACCAAAACTTTTACAATTTTAAGAAAATAGACGCCGAGACCTCCTGGATTGCAGCAACAAATTAACGATTAATGAAACCAGTTTTAAGAAAACACGTTTTTAATTTTTCAAACCTTTCCCGCCAAGGTTTTGCCATAAGCAAGGCATTGGACTTATATATTAGATATGAAAATGAAAACAAGAAGCGCACCGTATATATACGGCACGCTTAAAAAAGAGGCATTTAAAACACACTGTATTTTTAAAGAGAAAAATAAATGGACAGAAAGGAACGAGCGCTGGATTCTAGTTTCTAGGAAAAAAAGAATTAGTAACTGCGGAAATTTACATCGTAAGTATTTTCCGATTTTTATGCAATATGCAGTCGTCACTCAAACTTTCAAGCGAATCTCTCGTCTTAAAAAAAAAAAAAAAAAAAAAAGGCATTTAAAACACACTGTATTTTCAAAGAGAAAAGTGAATGGACAGAAAGAAACGAGCGCTGAATTCTAGTTTTTGAGGAAGAAAAAAATTAGTAACTGCGGAAATTTACGGTGTATAAGAATTTTCCGATTTTATAAGGGTTCAGGAAACGTTTTTTTCTCATGGTCCTGGATCTTCTGATCGATTTTTGGGAATGACTTCTATAAGGTCCCTAAATATTAAAGAGTCTCACCATACCAGGAATGACTTCTGATTGGCTCCTGAATATACCCCCCGGTCCCCTCTCTATTCACCGCCTATGCTCCAAAATATATGGAAACAGGTGTGGATCCTTGTGGCCGTGACAAAGGGGCTCTTGCAAACTTTTGCTGTGAGTAAATGAGTAGTCCAATCTGATATAAAAACCAGCGAAAACCACACTGAGAAAATTTAAAATTAAGTCATAAACGCACATAACTGCTATAAAGGCAAGCTTGTAATGGCGGCTCAACGCAGGTATCATGGGAGATGGATTCCTGTCTATTATGTAACTTCCTACACGGAAACACAGAGATATGTCTCAATTTAGATAGAAATATCCCATGATACCTGCGTCTTTCCGCCATTAAGCCCGATTTTGAGAGTGACTTTCGTGATTTTTTAATGTACGCATCGTCATTTTTACAGGTTTTCATGCAAGATTCAACTCTTCAATCCCCTACAGCAAAAGTATGCAAGAGCCCTAATCTAAATTAGGGAAAAGTTGCAGAGATGGGCAAAAATAATTTTTTGAATAGCCGCGAATAATTGACTAAAATTATTTTCATTATTCTCATGTTATTCTAATTATAGTAAATCGAACTACCAGCACTACCAACACTAGCACTTTGACACTACCAGCGCATATTTATCTGTCATTAAGATGTCGAATGACTGGATTGACTGCTAGTGTTTTAAACTTTGATTTACTAATAGGAGTAACATGAGAATAATGCGAATAATTTTAGTTAAATATTCATGGTTATTCAAAAAATGATTTTCGTCCATCACTGAAAGATTGAATAAAACATTCCCAGAATCGGTTCAAGTTCTAAAATACGTCCGATGTAATTTCCCCCAAAAAAAAGGAGCCGATACATAGGACATGGGTGGACACCAAAATTCGTCTATCTCTCTCTCCTCCCATGTGAACGCTTGCGTTATAGAAAGTGACAGAGATAGGGGCTATAAAGTCACGTGATGACCAATGTCCCCATATCTGCTATCCTTTTCTAGAACACGTGTTCAGACGGGAGGAGAGATAGAGACAGATATATTCCTGTATCCACCCATATGCCGAGGTCTCCTATTTTCAATGGTCAGGTGACGCCTTTCTTCCTCGTACCTCTATCTTATACATACGCTATAAGTAATTATCTCTCCGCAGTTAAATCGCAGAATTTGTCAGAACACAGCTCACAAAAAGTCAAGAATCACTAACCGTGAATTCCTGCCTCGATCCCACTTATCCGGTCCCTCAGCTCCCTGCTCTGCAACACAGGGACGATTCCACAAAGGGACTTTAATCCCGTGTAATCAGCAACTGTTCACTTCGGTCAAGTATGTATACGTATAGCTATGTGTGTATCTACTACGAATGTGAAGTCCACTCTAGCCTGCATTTCCCTCTCTTGACGCTCACAGATTCGTTTGAGAACATTAGCAGGTATCTAAAGAGAGCACACGCAAGTCGCACGTCCTTGTCGGGGGATTGGAGCGAGCAAACCCCCGAAGGATAAGGGTAGAATTTAACAGAGCGAGTGAGTCTATACTGAATTCGTTCGAAACCAGCGGCTCAAATCACAAATACATAGAATAGAGGCTGAAACGGAAGATACTTTGACATTATGAGGAATGAGGTCTGCAGAGGTGAAAATGGCCATACTGTTGTTTCCATTGTTTCAAAATGTCTACGACACTTAATTCCTCTCTCCAACCCTTAACCCTTTGGCATTAAATGGGGCTCTTGCAAACTTTTGCTGTGAGCAAATGAACAGTCCAATCTGTTATAATAACTAGCGCGTATATCAGGATATCAGGAAAATCACATACTAAAAAAGTCTAAAATTCAGTCATAAACTCAGACAACTGCTACAGTGGCGTCGCGTGCAATTTGGCAACAATGTATTCTATCCATGTAAACTCATGTAAAATATCGAATTCAGGGGGTGCACTGTGCACAAGGAAAATTCGATATATTTAATGAGTTTAAATGGAGCAGTTGCATTGTTGCCAGATGGCACGCGACGCTACTGAACGGCTATAACAGCAAGCTCGTGATGACGAATCAACGCAGATATCCTGAAAGATTCCTGTATTTGTCACTTTATCTACGGAAGCAGAGATTATGTCTCAATTTAGATAGAAATGTCCTTTTGCCCCGATTCTGAGAGTGAATTTCGTGATTTTTTAGTGTATTTAAAGTCATTTTTACAGGTTTCTATACAAGAATCAACTCATCAATCCCCTGTGCCAAAAGTTTTCAAGAGCCCCATTGTAAATAAATAGGGAGGAAGGGGTTGTGTCGCTAGCTGAGATAGAAACAGTGCTGCCAGATTTGGTTAAAAATATACAAATTTCCCTTAAGATTTAACGTGAACTGTGTATATCTTTTGTCAAAATATGTGGCAGCCTTGGATAGAATAAATAAATTTCGCTTTGCCAAGGCATAATTAAGTTTTAATGCCATGGAACATAGTTTATGGAAGATCGTACATATGTGATATTTGCAAACCTTTTAACCTATTTGTACGAATTTTTCATCAAAAATTTGTTTGAAGTGGATGCATCGGTACGTTGTTTTATTCTGATAACATTTACCGAATACAGTAAATATAAGCGTATTTTCGTGACTAAATACCTGAGCTCCTCGCATTCTCACGATCAAGTTTTCAGCTGCAAACCTTTGAAAACGAACGTTTGATGTTGTTTTCGGATGTTGGTGGCATCAAAGTCACCAGACTCGCATCTGAGCCCCATTTGGGGGGGGGGGCGTACAGATGTGCTTGATGATTTTGATTCCATTGATGACCGGAAAATTGATTTTTTTCGTTTAAAAGCTGCATGGATTTACTTTCACGATTCATCAGATCATTCGTAGAAATATGTTTAATTCATGGCTGTCGTTTTGTGTATTTAATTACTTGCATTTTTCAATTCACCGATGATTCCACCGGTCTCGGCAAGATTACTCAGTTCAGTTCAGTGTATGAATGAAATGCACGAAAATACTAGCGCACATCAGCAGTATTTTCTCAACCGGTGGAAACATCGGCGAATGGAGAAACTTCACTAATTATATTCAAAACGGCAGGTCTACTTCAATGTTTGATCTACACTGTAAAAAGCATTGGAAACTGTTACCTCTTATGGCGCTGTTTCCTATACGGCATTTTTTTTTTACCTGATGCTCAACCCTTTGAGGAACTCGAGACAAAACAACACATCTAAAAACTGCGGCCTTTTGAAATAAAATTCCATCATAAATCATTTTACGATACTGGAAATAATGTCCGGTTCTGGAATAAGTGTATTTATGACTAATGGTCGACTCTTGCAGAAATTTCTTATATCCCCGCCCCGCATGTGAGTTTCCATGATATAGCTTTCACTGTGCGTGAGGTAGGTTGAAAAGCGCCCTTGTAAATGATTAATTCAAATCAAAGAGCGGGAGGATTTGACCTTATTTAAGTCTGTTTTCTTTATTTATCCTCGGCCGCTGCTTCTCGATGGTCAGCAGAACTTGACATGGGTCGGGACTTGAGAGCAGCGACTGACGTCCCGCGTCAAAGAGGCCTCGAACTTGGGCCCCTGTGGAATCAACAGGATTTAGAACGCAGAATATACGGGACTCGTTTTAAAGAGTCTGTCCTCATCAGGGCTGCCGTTTTGCGTATAATCAATGCTATTTTTCAATTCACCGATGATTCCACCGTTTGAGAAAAGATTACACAGTCCAGTTCAGAGCAAGACTGTAACAAACTAAAATACTCGCATCTATAATCTTTTCTTAACCGGTGGAGTCGTCGATGATTTTAAAAAACTTGCGGATATTTTAATTACTCAACGGAGTTTCCACCGATTTAGGAAAGATTACAGATCAGAGTATTTTCGTGCATTACAGTCATGAACTGAATTGAACTGTGTAATCTTTTCTCAACCGGTGGAATCATCGGTGAATAGAAAAATAGCATTGATTATACGCAAAACGGCAGCCCTGATTCCTACTCGAATACCTATAGGGTATGTTCTGACGATCTATTCTCTCTGAAGACGGAAATACAGTCGATCGAGGTAGCTGCTGACTTTTCCTAGAGTTCGTTTCAGAAGTGTCTGCAAACCTAGACCGATAATCTCTGACAAATTTCCAATTCTTTTTCCTTTAAATTAAAGTAAAACTTGCCTGTGACTTTGACATTTTGATTTTTAAGTGCGTTCCAATAAATGGAAAGCCAAACGCTCAAAATTAGTTTCCATTCCTTTTTACCATGTAATACGCAACGGCGTTGGACATGTCCAAAGATTATTGGTCCAGGTTGGGCCTTTACTTCTGAAAAATATTACCTCTGCATTTTTTACGTCCTCGCCAATTTATAGGTTGTATTCCAGCATTTTACCCGTTCCTTTTTTATCTAGCGTTCAAGTTGTCGCTGGTTCGTTTTATTTCTGTCATTTTTCTTTGTCATATATATGAACAAAGTATGTTTATTATTGTTTGTAAAAAGCAGCAAATAAGAAAAACGCGACAGTGACTCAGATAAGATTTGTTTTGATTTGAAGGAATAAAAATTGAAAATCCGCCAAGGATTATCAGTATGAGCTCCACCTGCACTTCTGAAACAAACTCTTTTCTTTCATCTAAAGCTATAGGCTGTCTCAAGAATGATTGGACTTGACAACTGTATAGGTTTGAATGAAAAAATCAGCTTCCTCTACTGCTTCTAAGTAACACTGGCGCAACCAGGATCTCTTCCATCTTTCTCATTTCCCATTTGAATGTATCAGTAGGTAAATGACAGAAAGAGGGGGTTTTATCCCGTTGTCCATCCTTGTCTAACATACATTTTTTAATGGAAAAAAGAGAGAGATGAAGAAACTCTCGGTGCGCTACTGCTAAGTAACCAATCAGGTTGCCCTATCTGAGGATGGAAGCTGATGTTTTCATAAACATCATATAAGGGTCAAATCCAATCTTTTCTCAGACACGCTATAAGTGAGTCATTTGGGTACGATAGGACTATTGATTTATTGTACCCAAATGACTCACTTGGCGGTGCTGTTAGTCCGAATAATTAATTGAAAAACAAAACAAACAAAAAAACAAAAGAAAGATTGAAGAAAATTGTTTAAAATCCAATTGTATTTTAATTTTGGAGGAGGTACAGCACAGTGACTAATATAATAATCTAAACTGAATTGACTGACCAATATTATCGTAAACGAACGTATATCAGAGCAGAGAGTATACTCATTGCTGAGACAATTTTTCAGCCGTTTCAGGGATCGGATCGCAGCGTGTACACTGTACACTGTCTGTTGCCCTGCTCATCAACTCATCGGCCCTCTGGGGGGATTGTTCAAGTCAAATATGTAGGGTCTCTTCTCTCGGAGATAAAACGAGGTGGAAAGGGCGGGAAGGAGGTAGGTGAGGGATGAAGGAGAGTGATCCCGGAAATTTAAGTTGCTGCGAAGAACCGCGACGCTCAGTGGAGTGAGCAGAGATGCGAACCGGAACCAGAACCGGAATCCGAGAACCGGGAGAACCATCCTTTTTGACGGAACTGGAACCAGAACCGGAACCTGAATCTTCGGTTATTTCAGAACTGGAACCCGAATTTAAAGTCTGAGACCCGCAAATGAAACTAATCACGATATGGTTATCTTTTCATTTGAAAGTTGTGACCGTTAAACTTACAAATAGAGACGAAAATGGGGTTGGCCGAAAGTCAACTTTACAAAATTATAAAGTGTTCTACTAAAATTTTGAAGGGAATTCATACACTGAGAAAAATTTCCGATCGATTCAATGAATTTTCCGATAGGATATTCCCGCGCTTTAATTCCCATAGAAATAATCGGAATTCTATAGAGACAATCGGAATTCGTGTAGATTCAAGCGCGCCGACTATTGCAAGGATAGATCTTATTTTTGAAATAAGGCGAAACACATCTATGGTTCTATTCTTATAGTTTTAACAGCCTCTTTTTTCTCAGTGTATGAACTTGGAGCAGGGAGTTCTTTAAATTGTTAAATGTATTTCTAATAAAAGTTCTTCAACATTTTAAAATCTAAGATGGCGAGATCTGATAAGAGATCTTCGTTACCTTACTTTGAAAACTGGCACAATAATGAACTTAGATTTTATCCACTCGGTCGTGCCTCTAAAATTACTTCCGTAAAAGTTTGAGACCAACAGATACTGAAATGAATGAAAAGGGTAAATTTTCGAGTCATGTCTTGGCTGTGCGTTTATCGCTCGATACCAACCGAAGTAAGCACCGAAGTACGAGTATTTGCCACAATTGCTGGAAAGTATTTTCTCCCCTTTTACAATGGTTTCATGAAGCAACAGGTTACTCACGGACCCCTTGAAAAAAGTACCTCTCCGCCTCCGCTTACGCCGGCCGCTTGGAAAAATAGCGGGACGTGAGCGTCAACAAGGTGAAATTGTTGCGACTGAATGAGGAAACTCCTCCCCTCTTTTTATACGCGCGGCTGCAAGGAATTCATTTTAGTAGCCTCGACTGTTTGCTCCCATTTTATCAAATGAAGTTAACCCTTAAGTACCAAGCCCCTGCGACCATACTTATTCGTTTACTTTAACCCGTTCTATACGCGTGGTTACAATACATTATATCAGTGGCGTCGCGTGCAATTTGGCAACAATGTATTCTATCCATTTAAACTCATGTAAAAGATCGAATTCAGGGGGTTCACAGTGCACAAGGAAAATTCGATATATTTAATGCGTTTAAATGGAGCAGTTGCATTGTTGCCAAATGGCACGCGACGCCACTGCATTATATTGACAATGAGAATGGAAGAACGCTGGATAGTGGACATTCCACAGCATGCTTCGTAGATCGACTTCGATTGATGATGTAGGCAAAACGAGTACTGCAGAGCAGGAATATTTATCTACTCGTTTCATTGAATATGAAAAACAGGAGCGTTCAATACTGGATATTTCAAAAAAATGCTTCGTTTGGCGCCTTCAATTGACGATGCAGGCAAAAGCAAGTACTGTGGAGTAGGAATATTTATCTACTCATAGAATTGAATAAGAAAAACAGAAACGTTGTAGACAGTACATTTGGAAAGATTTTTTCGTTGAGCACCTTCAATTGATGATGTCGGCCAAAAGAAATAGTAGTAATATTTATTCACTCAGTTGATTGTGTCTTGCGAGATTGCTGATTAGCTTGACACTGAAATAATGGCTTTGGACAAGTTTAGAGAGAATGGTATAGCCAACCCTTTCTTTTTTTAAAACTCTTTCTCGGTGGTTTGGGGAAGGGAGAGACAAGGTATATAGTTGGCTGTATGGTTCTATACATTAAAAAATTAAGCCACAGCAGAAAAAGAGGTTTCAATGCTTCATAGTGTATGTATACTAGCGGGTACAAAGACACCTGACCAGACAATGCAACACGCAACACATATAATACGTGTGTCTAATGGTATGCTGAGTATTGCGTATTGCATACCCTGACCAATTATCTCTATCCCTGCTAGAACTATCGACGAATTAAAGACTGTAGCAAGATTTTCAAGCGCTGAGTTTCGCCTTGAAACTTGAAAAAATTGTCTGACACCCCCCCCCCCCCCCCAAATACCTTTCATGGGACTGTTGGGGGCTTTCGAAAATATCGAAAATGAAAAATTTGGGATTAATTCTCTATCAGACTTTTTGCTTTCAAATTATTTGGACCAATATACAGTTTTCTCGAAATATATGCCCTATCCAGCTGGTCTAATATAGCCTGTACAATATTTCCACCAAGAAACTCTAAGCGACCACTGCCGCATAGTTATGCGTGTGAGTGTGGGACTGATCTGCAACGGCTCTCCCACCCCACCCACTTTGGTCCCTCGCCTGCAAAGCGTGAGGAGTATGAAAAGTGGCCGAACCGGAACCTTGAAGGCGAAACTTAGCTCGTAAAAATCTTTCGACGATCTTTAATTCTACATAGGCAGTGGTTATGATTTCAAGCTTTTTTTAAATGTTGCATTATTTTGCTATTTGCTGGTTTTTGAGCGCAGAGAACAAAGCACCATTGAAATAGAAAACCAAAGTATGTACCGGTTGATTGATACAGCCCAAGGTGAAACAATTGCACTCATCACTGAAGTGAGAAAGGAGAGGAAGAAGAGAACGCAAACGTAAAAAAAATAACGCGTATTAGCTTTTACGTGACTCGACACTCGGCTCGTCGGTAATTCCATTCACAAACACAAGTGCCAGTGATTTTGTGAAATCATAATTTTGAATCAAATTTGCTCTAGCGCAGCGACGCCGACGCACGCCAGGCCGATTCATCGATGTTTCCGGACAACGGAAGTTTCTTTTCTCTGCACTGAAAAAATAAAAATGGTAATTTAGCATTTAACATATGTAGAAAAAGTGTCCGACATGTACTAAATGCTGATTTTACATTAGGAAAATGCTGATTCGACATTAGAAAATGTTACATCAGCATTTTCAAGTGTGGAATCAGCATTTTCATAATGAGAAATCAGCATTTAGTACACGTCGGACACTTTTTCTACATGTTAAATGCTAAATTACTATTTTTATCTTTTCAGTGTGGTCTTCAATATTGTTTTTTACATGAATAACAAAAAAGGAAATGACAGCTATAGTTAATAAAATATTTTTTTTATGACTTTGATTAATGAAGTATAGCAATAGAGCGGATTTATGGATTTTGAAACTTCAAGGAGGCAGACTTTATGGAAATCTCTTATGGACATTTTACATGGGCTCAGTTTGTTTGCCTCACATTTTTCAGTCTTAACCCTTTGTATCCTGACGGCACAAATTTGTACCACCGAATTAACAAGGTTTTAAATGTATTTTCAAAAAAATCACTATGCACATCAAACCAAACGAGAAAAGTTCATTCTATTTATTGAGATTGATAAAGAATTTGTGAGTATACTCACACCCTAGTAAAAATGTTCCGTGTACTTCGTTCCAATTTTCCATGGGGACATGGAAATCACTGTGATTTACGTGTAAATTCACACGGAAATCAACCTAATTTACATGGAAATCAATGCGATTTCAGTGTCCACATGGAAAATTGGAACAGAGTTCATGGAACATTTTTACCAGGGCAAACACTATAGTGTTTGTATAAAAGTGCCGGGTTTAAAGGGTTAGTAAAAGAGTTGTGACAAATCCACTTGAAATTTATTTTAAACGAAAAAGCAAGCGTTTTAGAGAGGCTTATATCTGGACACAGAAATCGATATAATAACTGTTTCTTCCGATGGAAGAATTTTCACGATAAAAAAACTGACACGTAACAGAAACAAGCAAACTTTTCTCACCTGGTTACTTGAATTAAAAATTCTGTGTCCAGATAGACACTGTAAAACACTTGCACTTTAATTTAAAACTAAATTTCACTGCGAATTAATTATAATTTCGATGTAAGGTCAAAAAAAATGAGGATAACAAATCAGAATCAGTCCATGCTGACACACTATTTGATGCGACAGTACTTATAGCATGATTGCATCAGCCTCTGTGTTTGTATATATATACCTCATTGGTTTTGGTAGGAAAACTTACAATGATTTCTCCTGTGCTGCATAAATTAAAGTTGCTGTCAATGAAATCATACAAATATTTCTCCTTTCATAAAGGTCGTTTCATAGAAAGTTTTCCGTTCACGGCTCTTTGTACACTGAAAAAAAAATCAGCTAAATTTAACTAATTTCAACTTAAAAGTATGGACACCACTTAAAACTGTTAGTTTGAATATTTGAATTAGTAAAATTAACACCGTGCCATGTCAATTAACACGGCACGGACTTAATTTTACTAATTCAAATAGTCAAACTAACAGTTTTAAGTGGTGTCCATACTTTTAAGTTGAAATTAGTTAAATTTAGCTGATTTTTTTTTCAGTGTATAAACATGCGTTGAGGAATGTATATATTTTCGTCTTCTGCACCAATTTCCATCAACATAACGAGTAAAACATATTCAACATAGAAGCATACGTTTTCTAGAGTATACTAATGTAAATATTTTCTAGAGTATTCTAATGTAAATAACCGCCCCTCAATTTCACTCCAGTTGCTCACAAAATCCATTCATTAATTATTGCTCATATGAGAAGAAGCATTCATTTGATTCTTAGGAAATTTCAGGCAGACCAGTCGCGTACCAAGAGATTTGTTTGAGGTTGATGGGGGGGGGGATTTGAATCTCCTCCTCATACAACTTACTTACTTTCCTTTACCTTCAACGTGAAATCAAATTTATAAAATGCAATGTTGCCAGATTATTACACGTTCCACTTCACTGTAAGGCGGTGCGTTATTTCCTTTCATACAATACCATATCATACATATGTATATTACATAGAGTATATAAAAATAATTGATGAATTCAATTCGTGATTCTATTTATTTAATTACATAGCCTGCTCAATTCTATTCATAGAATGCAATGTCATGTATCCTACAATTAAATTCGACGTTTTTTCCAATTGATCCCCCCCCCCCCCCCTTGAAATACATCCCATGTATATCGGCCCTCTCAACGTAAAAAGAAATGAAAACCCTATTATATTAAATATTGTCGACAGTCATGCCTTGTTTTATGAGAGATATATATAGATCGCATTTGAATTCGAAAAAATGAATGAACCTACTATTAATTATCGATACTGACGCTTCTGTTATCCACTATTGCAACAGATATTCAAATAATTTTTTGCGATTTTTTTTTCTTCTTCTAGCAAAAGGATAGGTATTTTACTTACATTTATAATTTATTTTTTAGATAGCATCGTAACTAAGAACTTCATTTATTCCATGGATCCACTGCAACAAAATGGCGATGAAAGTGTCCACTACTGAAATGTATTAATTTAAGTTTGTTAGTTATTGCTTTACTATTTGCTTTGTGAATGCTGACTGCTGGTTCCTGGTTGAAAAAAATCAGCCTGAACAACAGTCTAAATCTGCAGGCAAAACCTTTTATCAATCGGAGAAAAATTAGAGCATTTTAAATTGTAGCCAAATGGCAAACTCTGTTTTTAAGATTCCAGCAAATGCGATTAAACATATAAAAATGTCTATCATTCCTTCCTGAAAAATAAACTCTGCGGTTGATACTGCATATACTAATATATTATGTCAGAGTTTCGATTTAATGGTTGACAGGTTTTGAGATTATCATACAGTGTTGCGAAAATTGAGGTTACAAGTTGCATATTTTACATTGAGTCTTATGGAAAATATGCGGCCTAATGAAATCTATCTGGCAACGCTGTTGACATACCTGCAATCATACAACCGTCAACCGTATCACACAGACAATATCAGTAGACGTTCCGGAAATGGAGTTTTGGATTTGATGAAAATTAAATCAAGATACTTTAATGCAATCCATACATTCGCTTTTAAGCCACCCAAATGAATGAGGTAAACTCCATCCAATTTCCTTCAAAATGAAACCTAATGCATATTCAATAATTTTCAGGAAGAGAAAAAAGGAGAAAGAAACTTATTCTCAATTTAAAATCTCTCTCGGGGAATTTTTCAAAATCAAGATCATTCTTGTTTTTTATGCATATATGAGCTTTTCTCCGCTTCTATAAAATATGCTTTTTAAACCCATTACATTATACGTATGGCTTTCTTTAAAATAAAAAGAAAAAGAGAATTAATGTTCTGAGATATGAAGTATGAAGCGCTGAGAGTCCCAGACTAGCGCGTGAAAAAACACTCGGAAAAGCCGGAGTTCAAACACGCGGATGAGTGCGCTTGAGCGTCACTGTTGGATTCAGGAATTTGTCTCTCTCGCTCGCTCGCTCGCTCTATTCGCTCCTTTGAACACATGAATTAAAAAAGGATAGAGAAAGGGGAAAAAGTCATGTGAATATCCATAACCTGTCCTTTTTTAACACACGAAGGGAGAGAAAGCCGGGCTCCTGATGCAATCTTACATTCGCTAGTATTGAGCGCCATATTATGTAAGGTTGCCAAATTTCATGGTTTTTTAAGTTAAAAAAATTAGTGCCCTGCAGCTGTCACTCTTTGAATGGAACCGCCAAAGGATGGCTGTTTTGGTACTATGATAAATTTAGATCAATTTTTTAAGATCGGAAAGAGTATCGTAAAGTTTGGATGAAAAACAAAAAATACAAAGATGATTACGAATCTCCTGTACGCCCCGATTCAATCGCCACCGCACCGATAGGAGCGGAACCACAGAGTGAGACGAAGAAGCTGCGCAGTGACTGACCTGTAGTCAGTGGCTGCTCATGAAATGCGATATATCGATGTCCACTCCGTATTTAAAACTATAGAAAAGTATCGATTTATCGAGGGTTCAATTGCACCCCCTGACGATCGATACTATATATGGTTTTAAATGAAATAGACATCGATATATCGCGTTTCACGAGCCGCCACTATCTGTAGTATATGGACCTTGCCACGTCCACGCATATGCGTTTTCGAAACTAGATCAGCCTCACCTTATTTCAATGTATTATTGACTCTAAAAGTGACTTCTGCCAATGATGTAAAACAAAAATGTCTTTTCAAACCCCTTTAATTCACAGACTAGGCAAAATAAGCAGCACGGAATAGGAACCTTCAACTACCGGCTCGCTTAATTTGAGCGATCCAGCATCAATTTGTCTTACAAAATAACCTGTTGGCCGCCGAAGTAATATTTAAAACTTACTGTGCGCCACGGAAGCATATATTTAATCAACAAAAGAATTTACCCAATCACTTTACACAGGAAAAAAAGACTGGCAGAATTTGCCGTCTACATAGCTGATTTTGGCGTCTGCTACCATAATATGGTAAATGCAACGTACCTTGTGGTATAAATTAAGGTAACATGTTGGTACATTTTACCATAATCTGATGAAATTTACCATACTTGATAGCAGACTAAAAAATCAGCTATGCGGATGGTGAATTCTACTACTTACATTAGTCTTTTTTTTAAGTGTACAGATTGACACACTAATCAAGTATCTCTCGATTAATTTAAAGAAACGTCCGACTCATCGAATTAAGCACTAGGAATAAATCCCAAAAAATTTCTGATGAAAAATCATGGGTCATTTTCTGTATAGATACCCTCGAAGGGTAAAGTGCTTTTTGAGAGGATAAGGTGAAGAAATAATTTGACTCTGTTGTTTTCTGATAAATATAATTTGAGCGATCTAGAGACAATTTGTCTTACAATGTAACCTGATCGCCGCTAAATTGATCTCTACTACCTACTGTGCGCCACGGGAGAATATATTTAATCAATAGAGGAATTTATCCAATCACTTTACAGATTGATTCATTAATCAATTCTCACGATCAAATTTAAAGAAACGCCCGACACATCGATTTAAGCACAAGGAATTCGATTCCGAAAATTTCAGATGAAAAATCATGGGTTATTTTCTGTAGACTCCCTCAAAGGGTATTGTACCTCTAGAGGAGGATGAGTTAAAGAAATAATTTGACTCTGTTGTTTCCGATAAATATAATTTGAGCTACCTAGAGACAATTTGTGTTACAATGTAACCTGATTGCCGCCAAATTGATCTCTACTACCCACTGTGCGCCATGGGAAAATAAATTTAATCAACAGAGGAATTTATCCAATCACTTTACAGATTGATTCATTAATCAATTCTCACGATCAAATTTAAAGAAACGCCCAACTCATCGATTTAAGCACGAGGAATACGATTCCCCAAATTTCAAATGAAAAATCATGGGTTATTTTCTATATATAGCTAGACTCCCTCGAAGGGTATTGTACCTCTAGGGGAGGGTGAGGTAAAGAAATAATTTGACTCTGTTGTTTCCGATAAATAAAAAGGAAAAAGTGCGGGATATAGGATATTTTACATGCTCGAACCCTTGAAGCACTCGGGACTCGGGGTTTCGGGAAACCGCTATCAAGTATTGGAACTGCCAAAGGCATTATACTTGGAAATTCATGCGCGCTCGAGGATTTTCGCTAAATATTTTCTCTTCTCTCTTCAAGCGTTTGTTTCAATCGAATCTGAGCTCTCTCGGGCGAAAATACCGAGTCTCCAAGAGTGTGTACCTTACGTCCTTACGCCGTTCTTACGTCCTCGATACATCTTACATTCTAATTCTCGTAAGCGCAAGCCAAGCACATCATGTCATAGATACCTGCGTATGTCTGCGTCTGGTTAGACTTGCAAATGTAATTTTTCGCGGTCTTGATCAGCGTTGCCAAATGTACTGCTTTATCCCGTAAGAACCAATATTCTCCTGCATTTTGTACATGAACTTTATTAACTTGAAATTCGGCAACACTGGCTCCGATCTCGGTCGATGTGCTCGATGTTAGCAGTCACACTCTTCTCAACGTAAGAGCCCTTCGACACTTCAACAATTTGACTAAGGCCCCGCCATGATGCTTTTCTCTTGATATCTCAGGCTCACACCATCCACCCATCTCTTCGCCGTCTTCTTCTCCTTCAAGTCTCTTGCGAATTCATGAAAAATGTAAGGCTCTCAATCTGTGTCATCCTATCCCTTCTTTCGTCCCTGCTTTGTTTTTGACTGACATTTCAATTTTTTCCCTTTTTTTTCGCTCTTTTTTTTCACTCTCTACATAAATACATATACAGACGTGGAATACAAAATGAGTGCCGATGTGAAGTTCCTATCGCAAGTTTTTAGCGTCGTTATTTTGATTGGAAGAACTCTTTCCTGGAAAATGTTTTTTTTTTTTTTTTTTTTTTTTTTTTTTTTTTTTTTTTTTCCCCCGGATACTATCTTGAATCTATTTGAAGTCAAGCCATGCGATCCAATCTTAGGTCTTTGAGTGAATCGATAGTAAATAAAACGAGGCCCCATCTTCATATACACGATTACCATCATTCAAGTGAGGATATTTCCAAAAGATGGGCCCATAAAACAATGGGTGTGCTCTTCGTGAGGATTTAGCACTGTGAGCAAATGGACGCTTTTAGCTGAAGAGCACACTTGCTGTTTTAAGGGCCCTTTTCTTCCGAAAGTATAACCTAAATTTTCCTCTTCGTTTGAACGTACTCTGAAAGCTGTGTTATTGACCAAGAAACGTGATTTAATTAACTGAGTTTTCAGGATAAACCTGTCAGAGCTTCCTTTTAAAAAATTGTGGGAGAAGGGTTTATCCGCTCCGCTCGCTAGCCTCTTTTGCTTTAGTTGAAGGGATTACAATGATAAGATCGCTGTTTTGACATACTAAAGAATGTTTGTAATATCCACGAAAAAGCGTATAGAGAGAGATGAAAGCTTTGAACTCTTTTTTTCTTCTTCCATTACTTATAAATGCGCTTTCATTTAAAAGCAACTCGATGAACCATTTATGAAACTGATTTCAATGTAGGGGGAAAAAGGTGGTTTCATTGTTTCGACCCAATAAATTTTATATCTTAACTGGTGTTTATCCCCTTCTTCGTCCAGATTTTTTTTTCTATTACATTAACTTCGCAATGATAGAAGGAAGTTCAATTAGACTATCAATAGCTATCATTTATTAGTCTAATTATAAGTCTAAATTATAAGAGCAATTACTTAGACCTATATACGAGGGCTTTTAAAGCTTGAAAAACACATGCTACACGCATGGAAAGACAAAGAGTTGTTGCTAAGAAGGCCTGCTTTGATCCTTTCACGTGCGGGAAAAACTCAAATTGCATGACGAAAAGCTGGTCAAAAATTTGGTTTGTGCCTTCATTTGAAACACCTGTCTTTGGCTTTGATTGTCGTCTCGTGCCGAGGCTAAATTTAATGGTGGGTAAACTGATTTTTCCCCTAGTGGATTCTTGGTGAATTAATCAAGTTTAGACCCGCCAAATACAAGTTTCTGATGCAAAAACCTATGTAGATTCCGATAGTCACAACAGTACCCCATAGCTACTTTTTTTTTTTTTTTAAGCGTGCCGTATATATACGGTGCGCTTCTTGTTTTCATTTTCATATCTAATATATAAGTCCAATGCCTTGCTTATGGCAAAACCTTGGCGGGAAAGGTTTGAAAAATTAAAAACGTGTTTTCTTAAAACTGGTTTCATTAATCGTTAATTTATTGCTGCAATCCAGGAGGTCTCGGCGTCTATTTTCTTAAAATTGTAAAAGTTTTGGTATTCCTGTTAATTTCAATAAGTTATTAAGCGTCAAAGTCGAATTCCTTCAAACGAGAATTCCATACAGGTCCAGCAACCTAAGTCATTTGTGCCAACCTATGAGTCAAAATTCAAAGGCAGGAGGGGGGTGGAAACATCTCCCGCAGGAACCCTCTTTGCCCCTCGCCTTTGGGCTCCACCGGTCACAAGATTTCTTCACGGTGCATTAAGCGGTCGTAAATGTGTCAACATCTGTTTGACGAGGGTACATCGATAAGAAGCGACGAGGTATTGATGAAGAGCGGGAGGGGTATAGAAAAGAGAGAGGCTCATTCATATCCTTAAGGTACCGTTCTAGAATTCATCTCTTTATTGTCTCGATGCAGAAAAGATTATGAATAGCAGCACTTTCCAATGTACATAGATATACAGTATCACAGGGTAATGTAATCTTTTTTGCACGGATGCAGTAAATGGTTGAATTCTAGAACGCTACCTATGTAGACCTGTTTAGTGATGACGTCACGATCAGAATTAGTTCCAAACAAATGCTCTATCTCGCTCACTCTCGTGGATTTACCAGATCCAAATTTTCGAACGCAAATTCATGCTAGTTAACCAACAGTTTTCTCAAATTTTATTGCACCATTAGATTCCACTTGCCTTAAAGTATCTTTTCACTGTAACATAATTCCTAAAAGATCACAAGCGAATTTACAATCACAGTTATACCGAAAGACGTTCTACGTTTTGTCCTTGTCTTACTCACGGTCTCTTATGGTAGTATCACCGGCATGACACTCAATCATTCTAACTTCTCTCCGTATCGAAGCTATTGTTCGAGGTACAACACATGCCGTGATGGTGCTGATGAGCCTATATCCTAGAATTTTGTGCTCTTAAGAAACTGATAACTGTGATTGTGCATCGATGCGCGATGTTTCAAAAAGTTTGTGATAGCGGGCTCATATTTTATCACTGAGAAAAAAGTGGCTGTTAAAACTGTAAGAATAGAACCATACATGATTTCGCCTTATTTCAATCATGAGACCTATCGTTGCTGTAGTCAGCGCGCTTGAATCTACACGAATTCTGATTGTCTCTATGGAATTTCGATTATTTCTATGGGACATAAAGCGCGGGAATATATATCCAATCGGAAAATTTTTTGAAACAATCGGAAATTTTTATAAGGGACGTGGAACCCAATGGTGTGATAAACACAACGTGTAAAGAACGTGTTGTTTACTTGCACTTGTATTTGAAAATTTGGACTGTGTTTCGTATGGGAAAACCCACGAGAGCGAGTGAGACGGAGCCTTTGTTTGGAACCAATTTTTTTCATGACGTCACACTAAACAGGTCTTTGCATCGGAAACATTTGAAATTCTGGGGGATCGGCAAATTGAAAGCCCCTCAATGAGCGTCGATGGAATCAAGGGATTTTTGAGGACATTTTTGGCGTTTTGTTGAAAAATAGGTGTTTAAAATCCAGAACACAGGGAGCCAGAGGGGTAAAATTCGCATTAATTGCTCTAAAAAGTGAGAGGGGCTGTCACGTGTCTTCCACCCCTGGACAGCTTCCTCGCTGCGGCTATGGAATTGACTCTGGAATAACTTATTTACCTATCCTAAAAAGTTCGTTGCGTGTACAAAATTTTTCACTGGAAGCTTCTTCAAATTTTGGAAACTATAGGTCCATATGGAACTTTGCTTTTCCAACACGAAAAATGATATCGACCGACGGCAACAGAAAAAAAAAGAAATAATATGACAATGCGTTATAGTGAATAATGGCATAGTTTTAACTGTAAACTTTCGATACTTTTCAAGAAAATAAATGGGGAGAGGGGGAATTAAAATCCACAAACCTCTTAAACCTCCACACCTACTAATCTATACCCCTAGAACAGGGCTTCGGACCCGAGCATTTGAACAACGGGTCCGGGTTCGGGTCCAAGAGAAAATGAATCCTCAGGGTCCGGGTTCGGGTCCGGTCCAAAAAGAAGTGAGTCGTCAGGGTCCGGGTCCGGGTCCGGGTCCACTAAAATTCTTTGGACCTGGTCCAGGGTCCGGAACCGGTTCTGGACCGGTTCTTGAAGGGTCCAAGTAATTAGTCGATAAATTTAGGCTTCATAGTTGAACTTTTTTATGCAGAAAGGGACACATTTTTCTGTTTGCACAAAAGTGAACTAATAAACAAAGCAAGAAACTCATAGCGATTGGTTACCTTCTTCATATAGTCACCCAAACAATGATCTGGTAAATAGCAAAGGACAGAGCTAATGAAATGATAAAATAGCAACGGGTTTTTTTTCCTTTTCGTCCTTTTTTTCTGTCCTTTTCATTTCTTTTCCTCTCTTATTTCTTGCTTTTTTTGTCCTCTTTTTTTCTCTTTATCCTTCTTTTTTACCTCTAATTTATCCTTTTTTCATGTGCACACTGGACCCACTGAGGACCGGTTCTAGCGGGTTCTGAATGAACCCGCCCGAAGGGTCCGGGTCCGGTTCAGGGTCCAGAAGTGAAGACATTTTCGGTCCGGGTCCGAGTCTGGGTCCAGAAGAGAAAACAAAATTCGGTCCGGATCCGGGTCCAGGTCCAAGCAAAAAAAGGGGTCCGGACCGGTTCCGGGTCCAGGACCGGTCCAGGGTCCGAAGCCCTGCCCTAGAATGCTTGATGTGTAAAGGGCACTTGAAATGGTTAGTTCTGTATATTAAAGGATTATTGTTTCATGAATTCGCAAGTGTTCCATTTATGCATATTACGTATCTACATCGTGACAATCGCAACAAGTGCTGACAGCACCTAAAACGGAAAAAAAGATAAAAAAAACTGTTTATTATTTAGAATCACGGCTTTTCCGAATATGACACTTTTTGACTTCAAAAGAACGCCACCTCATGTTTGATCCCTGAACAAGCCGTTTAAAAGGTGGAGGGATTTAGAAATATCTATTGTCTATAGTTTATGTGGGTAAAAAAGATCGAGCCTTATCAAATAATTTTCTCTTTTCAGCTTTCAATGGGTTTGTTGCAAACTTTTGCTACAGTGCTATAGAGTTTTGATTCTGATGTAAAATTGTCTGAAAATTACATTGGCGGCATCAAATAGTCATAAAATCCACTAATTAACCCAAAAAACGCATTATAAAGAAAGCCAAAATTGCAGTCGTAAAGCCGAACAATCTGTGCACGCGCACGACGAACATCAGAGATAGGTGTTGTCTCCCCTTTTTCGTTAAGGGGGGGGGGGGAGAGAAAATATCTCTACAGTCAAACTGTGATTTTAAAAATGTGCATGGTCAAGATGTTGTCTTTTGTGAAGGGGGCGGGGGGGGGGAAGCAAAATATCAAGAACAGGGTGTTTCAAAACTTGAGTGCCAAACTTATGGAGTGTATTTTTGGGGTCAACATACATATATATAAGACTTTATTTTCCTACATGAGTATGTGCTGCAATTGTTTCTCTTCTGAGCTAGAGCCCTCCAAAGTTTTGAAAACAAAAAACAAAAAACAAACACAAAAAAACAACGCCTTTGACTCATCTCCTTACAGATACATCTGATCTAAATTTATTTTTTCATAATTTCTCACCAAACAAGCTCAATTGGACAGCACTTGTCACAAAAGAACCGAGTGACATTTTTGATAAAATTGAGTTATTGATTGATAGAGCTAGCAATACTGAATCTCGAAGCAACAAGTGCTTCTTCTGTAATAACAACTATTTCCCGTCAAAATTCCAGGTAAAAGTGAGCTGGTGAGCCTCATTGATGTCATTGTCCATATGATGAAATAAAATGAGAACTTGGTTCCTTTGGCTGATTAGGTTAAACCTTAATCCGAGTCACGTAAGGAACCAACTCCGACTTGGTTCCTTTCAGTGGCGGCTCGTGCGATTTGGCAACCATGCTTTTTTACCATTTAAACCTATGCAAAAGTATCGATATCTTGGGGGTGCATTGCACCTCCTGAAGATCGATTGTTTTACATAGGTTTAAATGGAGGGATTCCACTGTTGCCACATTGCACGAGCCGCCACTGGTTCCTTTTATAGAATTGGGAACGGACTTAAGTCCGGATTAACGGATTTTAAAATAATCAACAGTGTAAACCAACTCTGCCGTTTGGTTTCTCTTAGAGTTTCGTTTTTCGTGATTATGCAAAAAAAAAAGAAGAAAGGAACCAAGTCACTTTAAACGCTAAAAATTAAGAACCTTTCCTACATAGTAAATTCCACTTTTCCGGTGTTGAAATGCAAAAACACAAAACGGTAGTTGAATGAAATCAAAACGTAAGTAATTCCAAGTTTTTTGTTTAAATGCTAGCTCTTCAACTTTGGACTCAATTTTCTCGAGATCAGCTCCATGTTGAATGCTGTCTAATTATTATCATTGCTAGCAAAAGCATTAAAGCTGTTCAGACTTTAGTGGCACGCTTTTCCAACACCTGCGTGTTGGAATTTTCCCTGCTTGTTTTTTTTTTTTTTTTTTTTTTTTTTAAGTTTATGCCAACTTTTCTGGTCAAATACCACATAGTGCGACGCCTAAATGGTTAGCCTTTTGTGTAATGCTAGTCCGATTGAGGAGTGATGTAAAATTTTTCAAGGTTCAAATCAAGGCTAAGAGGGAACCGAGAGGGAGCCGCCTGGCCCGTCCGCTATGTATCAAATTTCGGTCGATTGCTCCCCCCCCTTCCCCTCCCACGCTATTCTCGCCCTTAAACCATCATCAACATCCATCATTCTGACGTCAGACAGATTACATCATATCAATAGGTCTCCTTGCATATTCCAACAGTTTTGTACAGATATACATTTTTCAGATTTGGACTATCACTCGCCCATTTTTTACTTTTTCTAGCGCGGCCTCACTTTATCTCCTCTCCTCCTCTCTCTCTCGCTCTCTCTCCCATGGCTCAAGCTCATGTTCTTTCCTCGTCTCTCTCTCCTCTCTCTCTCTTCCTCTCCTTCTCTCTCTCTCTTCCTCTCCTTCTCTCTCTCTCTCTCTCTCTCTCTCTTTTTTCTCTCTCTCTCTCTCTCTCTCTCTCTCTCTCTCTCTCTCTCTCTCTCTCTCTCTCTCTCTCTCTCTCTCTCTCTCTCTCACCCTCTCTCTGATGATACGACTATGCCTATACTGATCGCGGACTGTCCAAATAAATTCAACCCACTCACGTCAAGAGTGAGGATTTTAGTTCCCCTTCTCTCTCTCTCTCTCTCTCGCTCTCTCTATCTGTCTGTCTCCCTCCCTCCCTCACTAAATCACTTTCTTTCGCAACAATTAAACCAATGTAAAAGTGGATTGGATCGACGAAGCGGAAAAACTGACAAGAACATAGATAACCGCTGCTACAAACAAGTAACTATATGAGGTTAACTGGGCCTAGGCGTGATTGACAGGCATATGCACACAGTCGTATCCAGCAATCCAGCAACTATGGATTCTTATTTCTTCCCATTTGAATGTATGACAAACATTTGATTAGGAAGAGGGCCATGACTCCTTCAAGAATCAGCTGTTTCTCATTCAAATGGGAAGAAAGCATGGTTGCCATATTGCACGGAAAAAAACCGTCGGCAAATTTTACTAAGCTTAGTGGTAGCTGTTTAGTGGTTAAATTCACCGCGTGTTCGGTTAACGCCACCACTCTTTGTGGTTCATTCAACCGAGGGCTCGGTTAAAGCCACCGACACTCTAGAATTGGCTTGGTAGACAATTACCGAGTTTTATGGTACATCTAAACTGGTAATAATGACCGAGCTCATCGGTCAATAATACCGAGCAACGCGGCAAACACGAGATATTCACAAAATAAAAAAGAAACGTTAAAAAATACCCGGCCGCGGCAAGGATCGAACCCTGCTTTCCGTCGCTATACAGGCTGGCTCGTCTCGGTTTTCGTTTATGCGGCCCGCACGTTGCCGCTTCGGTATCTCGTGCATCTTGCATGCCACTGCTAATTTCACGGTGTATTAGTGCGCGGTTGGTAACAGTTCTCAACTGCGAGCGGTTCATTCTCTCATCTCATTCTCTTATTGTTTACTAATTCTTTCGTCTTGTTTGTTAACTCATCGTGTCTCGTGCTTTGAATGATTCTTAGTTGAGCTGTAATGTTTTTCTTGTTTATAACTAGGCGTTAATGTAGTGAATCTTACATGTGTCTTGGTATTTCATTTCAATGGATATTATATTTGGAAATTCTTTCAATTCAACACAGTGATCGTGCGTGGATTCTCTATGCAGAGCAGAGCCTATAAGTTTGTGCCTTATTGTATTCTGCTTCTACTTTCTCAAATCTCACATCAGTAGTTTTTAATTTTGTTTGTTTGGTGTTATAAGCTTCTTGATTAATTTTCGATTTCCTACTATGTACTAGTGTTCACAAACGTGTGATGGGAGTGTGAGATGTGCGTACTTAAAGAGCATTATTCACGGAGGGGGTTTTTTGGACCACCCTGGATTTTCACCAATTTTTCAGGGGCGATAGAGTAGGTTATCAGACACCCGAATATGGGCACAGATTTTCGAAATCGTGCCGGGAAGCGGTGTTGCCAAGTCGCAAAGTCAAAACCTTCAACCGCTCATAACTTTTTAACAAAAAAAGATTTTGAAATGCGGTTTGTTGCATCAGATAGAGCTACGAATGAGCTTTATTTTGCATGTATAGACATTAGAATTTCGATATTTCATCATGATTTTATGACGATTTTTCTACTTTTTGAGAAAGTAAAAAATTACGTTTGTTGTTGTATCGGCCACGGAACCTCGTGCCAGTTTCACCAAAAACTACCTAAAAAATTCTTTATGATACGCTCTTTCGAATGGCGCAACCCGCAACCTGGGGAAACGATTTGCCTCCGAGTTACAGCCGCTCAAAGTTGACGGCGCGCATTAAAACTGCCAATTTTTACGCTCGGCGCCGCGCGCTCACCCACCTCCCTCCCCGCGCGTCGTAACGTACCACTCGCAGTGTCTGCCGGGATCACTGTTGCACCTCCTGGAAAAGGAGTGGAGATCAAACTGACTTCAGACCCCCCGACCCCCCCCCCCCGCCTATTCGCCCCTTTTGCATATGTAATGTATAACAATGTATCAATGAAAAGAAATAAACTTATCGGAAAGTTGCACTCACATTAAAAATCTTCCGGGTCTCCATCTTCATCGTCCGACGGCGGGTCCGATGACAAATGGCTGGATCGGACCAATGGGAAGCTCTCGTTGAAAAAACTTGCCGGCGTGGGCAGCGTTGCCTTGTGGCGACCGTTGGTGACCACCAATGTTAGCATCGGTAGCCTCATACAATTGCTATTTTTGATGTTTCCTTGCATATCTTATCACATGGTTCTTTAACACAAACAAATGCATCGCGACACGGTAGGTCGGGACAGATTTAAGAATGGTACACTTCCTTACTCTGATTGTCTGGTGTACATACATGAGCGTGAAGTAAGCCTTCAAAACTGAAGATACTTAAAGTCTTGCTTTGGTCAGGCCTGATCAGGCGCTAATATCCTCGGATTTTTCGAAGAAGTCAAAATCGGCACTTCTATCATCGACGGCAGAGTTGGTTGAACGAGAGCTTCCCATTGGTCCGATCCAGCCTTTTGTCATCGGACCCGCCGTCGGACGATGAAGATGAAGAGCCGGACGATGAAGATGGAGACCCGGAAGATTTTTAATGTGAGTGCAACTTTCCGATAAGTTTATTTCTTTTCATTGATACATTGTTATACATTACATATGCAAAAGGGGCGAATAGGCGGGGGGGGGGGTCGGGGGGTCTGAAGTCAGTTTGATCTCCACTCCTTTTCCAGGAGGTGCAACAGTGATCCCGGCAGACACTGCGAGTGGTACGTTACGACGCGCGGGGAGGGAGGTGGGTAAGCGCGCGGCGCCGAGCGTAAAAATTGGCAGTTTTAATGCGCGCCGTCAACTTTGAGCGGCTGTAACTCGGAGGCAAATCGTTTCCCCAGGTTGCGGGTTGCGCCATTCGAAAGAACGTATCATAAAGAATTTTTTAGGTAGTTTTTGGTGAAACTGGCACGAGGTTCCGTGGCCGATACAACAACAAACGTAATTTTTTACTTTCTCAAAAAGTAGAAAAATCGTCATAAAATCATGATGAAATATCGAAATTCTAATGTCTATACATGCAAAATAAAGCTCATTCGTAGCTCTATCTGATGCAACAAACCGCATTTCAAAATCTTTTTTTGTTAAAAAGTTATGAGCGGTTGAAGGTTTTGACTTTGCGACTTGGCAACACCGCTTCCCGGCACGATTTCGAAAATCTGTGCCCATATTCGGGTGTCTGATAACCTACTCTATCGCCCCTGAAAAATTGGTGAAAATCCAGGGTGGTCCAAAAAACCCTCTCCGTGAATAATGCTCTTTTAGACGTGTTTTGGTTTCGTCAACTCTTATCGTTACTTCAGTTCACTGAAACTTGCTTTACGTTAGCTTGAATCTTGATTTTGGCGATTAATGATGTTCTTAACAGAATATCATTTACTTAAATCAGGTTCAAAAATTCGTCGTTGGATCGACATGAGCTCATTAAATGAATAAAATCTTGGACGTTGAAAGTTCGCCGATGGATTCTATTGAAAGTAATCCGGAATCACAAGTAGGTATTCATTTGCAGTTTCTTACTTGTCCAAACAAAAAGTGTTACCGTTATTTCTTTTGAATCCCCCCCCCCTCTTATTGTGTTTATTGGAAGTAATTTTAAAAGCTTTCAATTCGTAAAGAAATGATTTCTAACATTGTGATGTCGTAATATATTAAGTCTCGGCTTCCATAACCTAAATTTCCTCACGGACGACCAGAATTTTTCTGGTGGGGCTTACCAGAACGTCATTAGACGTCTACGGTGTGTTATACTAATTGTAAGTCTATCAATTACCAGAATTATGTTGACCAACGCCTGAATTTATTTTGATCGCCACCAGAATTGCCGATGCAAGAATTGAACTATTGCCGTCAAAAGTGTATACAGTAACATTTTTCTCAGTGTAACCTGATTAGCTGTAACTTTATAATGCGCTATTTTCGCCTCGCACACTCGGCAGCGGACGTGGCTCATCGGTAAGGTGCTCGACTTGCACACGCGAGGACCCGGGTTCAAGTCCCGGATAATCAGGTAACTTTTCGTAATTGCAATTTCGTTTCATGTATTCATTCTGTGTATCTCTATGTACTCCTATGTCTAATAACCATTTCTGAGTAGAGAAAGTGGAAAAAACTAGTGCAAAACACCAAAATATTCGATTCAAATGAGCGCGAATTTCTTTTAATTTATTCTAGTGGCATTCTATTTATTCTATACCGATGAAGTCGGCATATTGGATCGAAATTATCGGTATTATCATCACTCACATCGGAAAAGTTCTCCGGTCGCATGAAGAAATCGGTTGAAATTTCTGTACGCCTCAGTTGTTTCAAACGAGAGCTCGGTAGATTTAATCGTTAAACTCGGTATTTTTCACCGATGGGCTCGGTAACATCGGCCTGGGAAATCTAACACTAAGGCTTGGTAAAATTCACCGCTATTAGTGGTGATCAATATGAGCCACTGTTAGTGGTTAATTTCACCGATATTAGGGCGAATTCGCCGGCGGTTTTTTTTCCGTGTGCTGGATCACTGGCGCAACCAGGATATCTTCCATCTCTCTCATTTCCCATTTGAATGTATGAGTAGGAAAAGGACAGAAGGAGGGGGTTTTATCCCCTTGTCCATCCTTGTCTAACATACGTTTCTTAATGGAGAAAAGAGAGAGATGAAGAAACTCTCGGTGCGCTACTGTGCTGAATCCTCGCATGCACATGCAAAAATATATGAGCGTTTGAAACAGGCTCTAAAAAAGTATTTCATCAAGTGGAGGATCGTGTGATGTAGCAACAGTGTATTCACTCAATTTTAATATACGTAAAATAATCAACCTTATACGAGAAATCACCGAATTATGACTGTAACCTTTTTCAAATGATACTTGACAACTCTGCGCCGCCGGGTATGACTACTATAACTAGCTCAAATAATAGTAGGTTTAGTTCGAGGTGTTTTCCCCCCTTCTGTGGGGATTTTTGACTCTTGTTAGAAGCGATGATGAAAACTTTTAAATGGAAACCTGCATGGTTTATGCTCAATTCGCCCCAGCGTCCGTCCCTTGAGTTCACTATAGACCACGTGCACTTTTACCCTCTGTATAAGAACTTTTTTCATTACAAGTGGAACGATAAATTACGTTCTGTTTTTTTGAAAAGTTAAGAAAGGTTCTTCTCATCTTTTCTGTTGGTCCTTCCCGCAGTTTTTCAGGAACTCTATCATTACAGAGCACGCAACGTTTTTGAAATCTGAGCTAAATTACTATCTATATATTTTACTATAGTGGAAATAGTCACAGTGACTGTGGTTGCAACATGATAATAGTGGCTTCGCTATATTTAAAACTGTGTTAAATAATCGATTTTTGAGTAAGCTTTTAGAACAGTATACTACACGAAAAAAAGACTGGTAGAATTTACCATGAGTTTAGCTGATTTTGGCATCTGCCTGATAGTATATATGGTAAATAGTAAAAATGTACCAACCGGTTGATCGTAAATTCTTTCAGCCTTTTTTCCCTGTACAATATCGATCAAAAAGGAAACTTCGGTTCATTTTGAAGCATTATATTTTCTGGTCCACCATTTTGAGAAGTTTCAAACTACCCCCATTCAAAAGCAATGCAAAAGACAGAAACAGAGCTACGTCCGCCATTTTGAAAAGTCACCGGAAGGGACCGAAAAAATGTTTCCATTTGCTCTCATGGGTCCATTCTGATTGTATTATTCTGTGTTGTAGCCTCCAAAAAAACATCGATTACATTTCACAGGTTTAAATGAAGATAGTAAACCCAGTTTTGCCCTATTCCATGCTTAAGTCAATTTGACACATTATGTCGGTATGTAGAAAAATACTTGTCAGTTGTCACTGTACCAACTTCCATACCGTCAGCATGTGGAGACTGGCAACTTATAGTTATAGGTATACATACATATAAAATTGACGCAAGGCAATTTTGATACATCACCCTCTATTGCTTAAGGGATTTCCTTAAAACATTGTTCATTGCTCATCGAACATTGCTTAAAGTTTACTTCCGGGGTTTTACGTGAAAGATCATGAGCATTCATACGTTGCCAATTATTCTTCGTTTTCTTATATCCATACTATGTATTACGTATTTATTCTATATTATTTATTTTGTTTATTTTACAGCAGCCCCATTGCGGCCAACTTTTTATTCAATTTCTTTATAGAAATCCCGCGTGTGTTTCAGTCACTGAATCGACCCACAACTGAATGTTCCTCTGCAGAAAGTGTCTAAATCTACAATCATAATCAGTGAAAAATTTTAAAAGGGACACGTATAGAACCACTCTTGTAGATAACGATTCAACTGAAATAATAATGACCCCTCTCCGGAACTGCAATAGGCAACGATACGCTAATCCTTGTCCATGCCCAACAAATATTTACGTTGAGGGCCGTACAAATATAGATTGCGTTACTCCGCCTACTTGACGCTTCCCAAGTTGAAAGATTTTCAGGAGAACATTCAATTTATATCCATTCTCCATTTACTCTTTTTTCACACTTATTGTCAGTTAGCTAGAATTAAGGTAAACACCCCAGTACCCGGCACCCCCAGAATTGACGCTAGTACCCGGCACGCATTAACGTATCAGTTGAAAATAAAGAATGTTGGCAACGTGGCCGGCCCGCGATTTAATTCTGTAAATTAGACATAGAGTGCAGCACTAATCAGTGAGAGTTTTGTTGTTATTGTATTTATTTTGCTAGAAACTTGGTGTTAAATTTCCTAACCTCCCGACACTTGAGTTTTTGCACGTTTTCTAAGCATCTCGTCTAAGATCCTGGTAAGTGAAAATAAGGATTTATAAATTTATTTTTCCCCGAATTCCATTTTCGTCTGTTTCTATACGTTCTGCAAGATGTAAGGAATCCGCACTTCTCAAGTTTTTGCACTTTTATGAATTATTCAGGTCAAAATCACCGAACCGGTTACTGGGAAAAATTCTACACCCCAACCCATTATCTGTCATGAGCTGTCATGGCCAAACGGGTATTGGAATCGTGATGCACTAAATGAATCTAATATCCGACTTTTGGGGTTTCCAGCCCAAAAATCATTAATTTGGTCGAAATTTGGATTCCTTCTGATTCTTAATCGTATCCTCTCTCCGATTTGTGTATTCCATCAACAACCCATGACTCTATCATCAATTTTTGGCTTCTCACTGTGTGACTAAAGTTGTAAATGGGCTCAAGTCATTTGATGCACCTGTCTTCCTCCAATTCAAGATGAATAGAAATGCTGATGCATTCAACTTCATTGAAATGCTGATGAATTGCAGTTCAACTTTTTTATTTGAGGATGATTCTGCTTGTTATTTTCTTGCACCAGTTCAACTTTTTTATTTGAGGATGATTCTGCTTGTTATTTTCTTGCACCAAATGGTTATTTATGCTTGGGGGCTTTTTGGGGGGGGATTAGGGGCCCATAAATGATTTCCGGTGTTCGAATGAACGGTCATCTAGTGTTATAGGATTAGGAGTACCAGTTTGTCTCAATTTTTAACTTCTATACGAAAATGGAATTCGAAGAAAAATAAAGTTATAAATCCTTATTTTCATTTACCGGGATCTTAGACGAGTTGCTTAGAAAACGTGAGATGCTTTGAAAGCAGCCATTGAAGCGGTGGAAGGAGGTGCAAGAACCAAAGCTGCGTCAGAAGCTTTAAATCCTCATAGTGTTGATTTTTGAAAGCGTTCGATAAAAATGGATAAGCTAGGTTAGACCAGATTTAAGGGCATTGTATTGATTGATTTCCACGGAGGGAGCGACTTGAGTCACCAAACCCGATTTTCCGCTCGATAAACTAAAGCCGTCTTTGAGATACTTACATATGTCATAGGTATTGAAAAATATCTGATTTTATCTAGAGCGCCATTGGTGACAACCAATAGAATTACCCTAGTTCTCGCCTAACCCTGCTTCATCGAGCGCTCTCAAAGAGTAACACTAGTTTCTTCTTTTCAAAGTTCCTTACAATTTTTGATCTCTTATGTCGAGCTTAAGTCGAGCTTGTCTTAAGTCTGAATTCATACTTAGCTTAAATCCTCATAGTGTGGATTTTTGAAAGCGTTCGATAAAAAATGATAAGCTAGGTTAGACCAGATTTAAGGACTTTGTATTGACTGATTTCGACAGAGGGAGCGACTTGAGTCGCCAAACCCGATTTTCCGCTCGATAAACTAAAGCTGTCTTTAAGATACTTACATGTCATAGGTATTGAAAAATATATAATTTTATCTAAAGCGCCATTGGTGACAACCAATAGAATTACCCTAGTTCTCGCCAAACCCTGCTTCATCGAGCGCAACACTAGTTTTTTCTTCTCAAAGATTTCCTTACAATGTTTGATCTCTTATGTCGAGCTTTAACTCTGAGTTCATACTTAGTTAAAGTCCTCATAGTGTTGATTTTTGAAACCGTTCAATAAAAAATGGAAAAGCCTGGTTAGACCACATTTAATGGCATTGTATTGATTGATTTTGACAGAGGGAGCGACTTGAGTCGCCAAAACTGTTGTTCCGCTCGATAAACTAAAGCTGTCTTTGAGATAGGTACGCGTGGTTGAGATAGGTATTACATGTCCTAGGTATTGAAAAACATTTGATTCTATCTAAAGCACCATTGCTTTCGCCTCTCCTTGCTTTATCGAGCAACACTTGTTTTTTGTTACTCTTAAATTTTCTTTATTTTGTTCCAAGTACTTGGCTCATTTTCATACCTTTTTTTACCTGCCCTCGTTCACTTGTTATGTTCTTCATTGTTTAGGAAACAATTCGTTCATTTTTCCTCAAAATCGCATTGTTTTTCATCTAATTTCATACTATTACCTGAGTAATTATAGGTTATGTTCAGAGTAAACAAAGGGGTGCCGGATACTAGATTCCGAATACCGGGTATTGGGTAAGACGGCAATTTGAGTGCCGGGTACTAGGGATTTTGACTTTTTTCAGTTTTACCTTCGTAGCCAACTCAAAAATTAATTTTTTTCTTCACTTAAGTATACCAATAGAAAGCTGATAAAATTTCCTTTCTAACTATCTTAACTAAAATGCCGTAGGACGTATCGGCGATTTTCTACCATTTTTCAAGCTCAAAAATGCAATATCGGTGCCGGGTACCTTAAACAAACTGTCAATCAAAATCTGTCCGCGTGAATTACAGTGCTGCAGTGTGGCAGCACGTGCAATCTGGCAATGTTGCATTTGCTCCATCCAAAGTAATAAACAAGATCGATAAATTGGGGATGCACACTGCACAGTGCACTCCCTTGTTCCGATACTTTACATTGGTTTAAATGGACAAAATGCAACGTTGCCGGATTTCACTCGCCGCCACTGCAGTACGTGTTTTCACACCTTGTGAATGAAACCCTACTCATCGAAATAACATTTTTAAAATAAGAGCCTCAGGTCATTGGTTCCTCCGGTTCGTTCATTTCGTAACAATGCTTTTCCTCCATTTACTTCTATATAAAACAATCTATTTGATCGTGAAACAGCGCTTCGTCAACACTAGAAAATAGATTGAAAATAGATTATATTGATAGATTATTATATTGTAAATAGATTGAAATGGAGTATAAACATTGAAGTCAAATTGCTCATGCCACCACTGGATATCATAATTTGACAACAAAAACAAATAATATAACTTGCGAAGACGGATTATAAATTGTACACATTCTCATCGACCATGGTAATACCATGATGCAACGCACCGTTTACCTGTTTGGAGCCATCAAAAGTTACTCCAAAAATTCATCTGAAAACACCGAGTCGATGTTTCTATTCAACAGAAGCAACTTGACAACGCAGCAATGTCAGCGTCTCTGTCAATCAAAAGTCACTCATACAAAATAATGGTTGTCAAAACGTCACTATCCACGACACAAGCTCACAACAACATTGCACTTCATTAGCGCCACAAAAATAAACTTTTTTTCTAAGCTCCCCGCGTTCCAAACGAAATTTTATCTCATATTTTCATCTTCAATTTATCTTTTTTTCTGAGAAACGTGAACACAAACCAGGTCTATACATTTTGGGGTGTTTGTATTAATGAGAGCATGGCACATTTTTTTTTTTTTTTTTTAGCCGTAAATTGTCGAATGATTTTATCTACTCTTCGATTTAACTTTGACTCAAATTCTAAGCATTGACCAGGAAAAACCTTGCAAGGTCCGCATAAAGAGGCCAAAGCCCTTAAAGATATAAGCTCCCCCTTTTCTATTCATTTAAAATAAGAGTTAGGCTAGGCATTTATCTTGCCGGTAAACAGATTTTTTTCCCGCACAGAAATACTTAGCAGGAACATAAAAGGTGGTTTCTGTGCTCTTGAACTCACTTTAATGCTGTATTAATGTATATTCCCACGAGATGCCAAGATTAAACTCATCTAAAAGAAGGGTAACTCAGATCGAGATAAACATTCCCCCCGCCATGGAAGTAAAATTCGATTAAGTCACTCTTACACATTTTTAAATTCTTAAGGGCCACTTTCTCTTAGTATATAGGTACTTTATTTTCTGTTATGGGACGAAAATATGATGAAAAAAAAAAATGAGTTTTTTTCCCTTCATGTTTTGGCTGCTCCCACAAGCTAAAATGTCCAGATGGAATAGGACAAGCACCATGAAGGTTTCCGAGCAAAACATTTCAGTGCAGAGGGTTGATGGGAATAAATCGATTACTTTCTGATCAGGTGCACATTAGTCAAAGATCGTCAGAAAAGGCCAAAAATCAAAGCGCAATTTTCTCATCAATTTGTCGATCATAAGCTTTCAAGGTCAATTTTAATCGCAGAAATCACTGTTTATACAAGTAATTTAAACCTCCAAATGTCTCTGGCAAGTTTTAAAGTAAGCTTGAAAAGTAGAAAACGGTGATTTTTTATTATTTTCCTTCAATTATTGTTGACCTCTTTTCTTGCGATCTTAGACAGTTTGCGGTGTAACCTGATTCCGACATTTCAGACGATACGACATCCCTAGTAAAAATTATTTGTTGGCGACCAGTAGAATTTTGCTGGTCCACCATTAAAATTTTATTGATCACCAAAAAACAGTTTTCAACTGGTTTAAAGGGTTTTATAATATTGAGGAGTATTAAAAGTAAATTACTCGTACGTTAGCTCCTTCGGTTTTATATCTCAAACCACCGCATGTGACTATGTAAACAAAACCTAGAGTAATTGGTTTCAGGATGAATGACTCATATGGCTCACTAAATCGTGCTTACATAGTGTCACGTGACTCCGTCTTGGACCAATGGTACTCACCGATTCCCGCTATTTTGCGTTGTGTTCAGTGCTGCTATATTTGTCAAAAAATGAACACATTTTACATTAAGTCTCATGAGAAATCTGCATATTTCTCACAAAATTTTGCAGCACTGGTTAAGTCTTCTCATCAATTCCTATCCTTATGGTTCGTGCTATTTGGCAACAATGATTACCTTCCATTTGATTCTTTGCAAAACAATCGATTCGATAGTGAAGCAGCGCTTCACCTGCAATCGATTGTTTTTCATAGATTCAACTGGAGGGAAAACATTGTTGCCACATTGAACGCAACAGCCATATGAATTCTAATGAGAGAAGAGTGAGAGAGAGACAAATTTCAGGTTCCGCCTCTGCTTTTAACATACAGGGTGTCAATTAAAAAAGGAGCCAGGCTTAATATCTCAAAAACGGCTCCGAATTTCGAAAAACGCTGAAACACGTGTTCGATTATTTCGAGGGGGACATCTTTTGAGGAGGTTCCCAATTTCGGGCCCCCCTCTAGGGGGGCCCCAGGGGGGTCAAGTCCCATATTTCAAATGAGGACCCCCATTTTTTATTTGGTAATCGGAAAGAGGGTAAAATTCTAAGACTTTTGGCGCAAACCGAAAGTCGATATCGTTTTTCGTGTTCGATATATCGAATGTCAAAGTTCGATATGGACCCATCTTCAGAAATTCGTAACTTTCCTTTAAAAAGTCCAAATTTCAAAAACTTTGGGTCTAAAATGCTCTACAGAGCAAGCACTTTTCAGAAAAAAATTCACTTTTAACAGAAATTTAGTCAAAATTTGGTTTTAAAGCCCCCAAACATTTTCAACGTTTTTGGCCCCCACGGGGGGCTATAAGAAAAATTCCTAGAGACGACCCCTATCGAGTGATACATCAATCGAAAAGGCGTAACAAACTGAGCATTTTGGCGCAAACCGGAGGTCCATATCGTTTTTTATATTCGAGATATCGAATTCTGTAATTCGACCGTTGACATTCGATATCTCGAATATGAAAAACGATATGGACCTCCGGTTTGCGCCAAAATGCTCAGTTTGTTACGCCTTTTCGATTGATGTATCACTCGATAGGGGTCGTCTCTAGGAATTTTTCTTATAGCCCCCCGTGGGGGCCAAAAACGTTGAAAATGTTTGGGGGCTTTAAAACCAAATTTTGACTAAATTTCTGTTAAAAGTGAATTTTTTTCTGAAAAGTGCTTGCTCTGTAGAGCATTTTAGACCCAAAGTTTTTGAAATTTGGACTTTTTAAAGGAAAGTTACGAATTTCTGAAGATGGGTCCATATCGAACTTTGACATTCGATATATCGAACACGAAAAACGATATCGACTTTCGGTTTGCGCCAAAAGTCTTAGAATTTTACCCTCTTTCCGATTACCAAATAAAAAATGGGGGTCCTCATTTGAAATATGGGACTTGATCCCCCTGGGGCCCCCCTAGAGGGGGGCCCGAAATTGGGAACCTCCTCAAAAGATGTCCCCCTCGAAATAATCGAACACGTGTTTCAGCGTTTTTCGAAATTCGGAGCCGTTTTTGAGATATTAAGCCTGGCTCCTTTTTTAATTGACACCCTGTATAATGCTTGTGATAGCCATCACTATATCCCGTTTTTATTTTTTTTGGCTCTGTGACCTTTTGATGAATATGAGTAGAGTTTGTTTCAATTTTATCAATTTCACCAGAGATCGATCAGTCTCATTTTTCGAGGCGCGGAACCTCAAATTAGAGACCGCGGAAGCCACGCCCCCTCTCCGCTGTTGCCGCAACTCGCTACCAAAGATATGCTATTACTATAATTATAAATCTAGTTATGATATCTCGGCTCATGGGCGGATACAGGAATTTGTCTTTCTCTCTCTTTGATTATTTAAACACATGTACTAGAAAAGGATAGCTAAGAGGGGGCCATCACGTGACTTTAGCCTCCATCTATATATATTCTTTTCTAACGCACACGATCGAATGAGAGGAGACAGAGAAAGACAAATGCATGTTCCGTCGAGGAGCTGTCGTTTTGCGGGTAGCTGAGAAGGTATTTTTTAATTCGCCGAGAATACCACCGCATAAAGAAAAGATTACACAGTCATAGCTGACAGTGAGACAATCATTCCGCGTGCGAAAGCATTTTAATCTGTCATATTTTTGCCCACCGACGACAACACCGTTGACATTAAAATTTTGTGATGTTTTGACACCCGCCGATGATTCAATCGATAGAAAAAAAGATTGTAGACCGCAGAGTATTTTTATACATTATTATCCTACTGCACATACTCCCTCCCCCCCCCCCCAAAGTTGCCACCAAAGACACTATCTATACAATAGACGGAGTGCATACTGCATAATAAAGATCCTTGAGGCAAACTTGCAGCCGGTACTTCACATGTTCACCAAAAATTCTCAAGGTAATCTTTCGTAAAACTGGTGACAAAAAAACCGACACCATCTTGAGAGTGAATGAAAGTTGCACGCTATTTCCAATTTTGTAAGTTTTACATGAAGATTCTTTTGATCTTATGTCATACTGTTGTCAAAATAATGGCTGTTAAATAGTGTTTCATCCATGTTTGATATCGATTTTTATACAGTATAGTAAGTTTGGATTAAAAGGTGTTACATTCGCATTGTTAGTCACCAGTTGAAAGCTCCACTCCCGATTTCGACTGTAGTCTAGACAATAAGTTTGCCTCACCCGGCTCAATGCAAAAGATGCCCTCCGTGTATTAATATGACATGATGTATTTGGTTGCCACCAGGCGAGTTTAACATGGACAAGATAGCTAGTGTGCTGTCACTATGGTAAATATTATCTCTGTTATCCATCGGTGCTCGCAATTATTGAAAATCAGAGTATTTTTGTGGATTATAACACTACTAAACAGTGGGCTATTTAATATTTTTGTGAACCTCTGTGGAATTCAAAGAAATTGCCTCAAATTTCGCCAACATTTTGAGCCTCTAAAAATATCGGACTCTTGGCTATAGCCTATAGTCAGCGAAATGTTTCATCTTGTCCTGCGGGCCGATCATTCACTTTATCGTTAAACCGGTCGATAAGACTGTCTAATGTCTATGAGTTATTCTATTGGTCGAAAATTGTAAAACTTGGCCGTTGCTATGGTATAACCATCGTTAAGCGTCTCGTTATGGAAAGGCTATTCATGAGTAACCTTTAATCCTTTGAAGACCAGGTTAGTTCACATGAACGTCACTTTTCCGTTTGTATAGAGAGGGTAGTTAACTGTTCGTACTCGGGGGAGTCGGAATTGCATATACGACGGATTGAAGGCGCCAGACAAAATCTCATCTTTTTATACTACACCGAGAATCGTGTTCATTCGGAATCCTGATACTGGAACAATGTGAAATAGACTAGAGCAGAAAACCGAGTATATTCGGGCTTGGTCCATAAGGGGTTAAATAGCGGGCACTTTCACGATGGTTACCATAGCAACGGCCAAGTTTTACACTTTTCGACCAATAGAATCACTCATATACTGTCTTAACGATGGGTTTAAGGATGAAGTAAATGATTGGCCCGCAGGATTTGATCGTCTTAAAATGCCTTTAGATATACGCATAAAATGGCAGCCTTGAGTTGGTTGTGGATATATGTCAGAGATCATCTGCAAACCAGTGGATCGTTCGACTCGGCAACCACGTCCATTACTAATGACTTGAACACTTAGCAAGAGCACATTCTCTTCAGCGTCTCAGTTCGCACAGGGTAAGAGGAGGAACGTGGATGCGGGACTGCGGGAACGGTCTGCTCCTGGCATCGGAACTGAGACGCGGAATATTAAAACGGAATCGGAGGCTGAGGGCGCAACCAGCCAGCAAGAGAGTATATACACAGGAACATGCGGAGGAAGGCAACGGTGGAATCTGTCGGCTTGATAGATGGTTATTTTAAACATGAGTTAAAACTCACTCTCAGTCTCGCGCGCGCTATAAAAGCTACGCCATCCTCACGCCACGCCAAGCCAAGCCACAGCAGCGCTTCAATTTCGTGCTTCTGCGACCAGAGATTTTTTTTTTCTCTTCTTTATTTTTTCTTTAAATTTTCAGAGGAATAAGTGGGTACTTGAAATTCTACTCTCCGAAATTCTGCGCGAGAGAGACCTTGTACCCATTCCAAACCAAATTTGAAAGCTTGTATGAAAAATAGCGATTTGAATAGAACGAAACGAAAATTTTATGGAGAACACGGAAAAAAGAGATAAAAAAAACAACAACAGTAAAAATAGAAAAAGTGGTGCAATAAATAAAAACTTTTGTGGTTGGATACTTAAAAAAAGGACGTGCTCTGGACATCACGATCAGATTGAGAGATATTTATGTACACCTGGGCCCAAATTTTGTCTGGGACCAATGGTCTTCTCGACTGATGGATGTTGAGGACTTGGGTATTGCGTTCTCATCCTAAATTCTCAACAGTCATCAATTGATGAGGACCGTCTGTCTGTCCTGCATACACAATTTGAGCTCAGCACCGAATATGTTCTAGGCACAAGCTAACCTCAGTAGTTTGGGCCCGAGACTTGTTTATAACCCTGCCTTAGACCCAAGTAATTGAGATTAGCTTATGCCTAAAAGTCCTAGCACAAGCTTGATACTGCGATGTGTATACGTATATCGATCGTGTTGATCGTGTCTAAAGTACGATCTTTCTTTTCAGGGAGAATTCAAGAAAACTGCGCACTTCTACATCTTGAGAGACATTTTCAAGAGTGCAAAGAAGCTGCTTTAATATCCATCTATATAGCCTCGATTGCACATTCTCGGTGACATGGACGGTTCTTGGATTCATAATAGTGGAAAGGAGGGTGGTGCTTGACCAGCCATATGACCTTTGTGATTAGATTGCTTCAAGCAGGTTGAGGAAAGAAAATATAGAAACCGACCTTTACTAATAACATTGGCGGATCCTGCCCTCGCGAACGGGGGGGGGTGGTCGATCTTGGGATTTTTGCCCTTAGGCGACCCCCATCCATGTTTTCTCTCTCTTTTTTCCCCCTTCCTCCCCCTATTCACCCCTTTTTTGATCGAACGGGGGAGGCGATCGCCCCCTTTGCCCCTCTGCCCTTCCGCCCCCTGGATCCGCCAATGACTATCTATTAATAATAATAGTGCCTTTAATTCAAATGCAACATGGAATAGTGGCATAGATTGACGAATTTACGAAGTTAGCGGTCATCATCAGAGAAAACACATCTATGCAGGAGGTACATTTTACAGTCTCTTTTGATGATTTCTGTCGGGGAGCATGAGAAATATGAACACAAAATTTAGAAATTCCAAATTTGTCCTATTTAGACGGTAACAATCCAGATCTTAGAGCGTTTTTGCCTCTTGTGTTAGATGAATGGACGTCTAAATTGGATTTTAAGATGATCGTTATAGTATAGTACTACGAGCATCGTTATAGTAAGAACCGTCGCCGCGGTCTCTCCGGATGAAAAATTGAAAATTCGTTTGGAAAGTGTCTCTTTATCGTCTAAACTCACCCTTTGTCAAGATAATTGAAGCACTTGGGCCCCTTCCCTTTGTCTCACGGCACTTTTAGAGTGAATGGTATCTCTTTGAAATGGAGTGAATTCAAGACTTTACTTAACAGAATCATTGTTTTTCGCATATAGCTTCACATACGCCTTTATAGTCCATTAATCAACAGAAAAACCTTGCAAGGAGCTCCATCATCCCTTTTAGAACCAAGTTTAACCAGCTAACCCACTACAAGCTTATTTCAAAACAAGGGAGTAGATAAATATTCCTACTTTGCTGTGATTGCCTTTGCCTAACTCGTCAATTGAAGGAGCTCGAGAAAGATTCTGATAGAATGAATGTCCTAAATTTAACGTTCTGCTTTTGACAATATGATGAATTACGAAACCATGTGAAACTGATTAAAGTAAACGAATTTTTTCAGGCTTGGAACACATAGGCGGATCTAGTAATCTGGCAACAATGTATTCTTCCCATTTGATTACATGAGAAGTAATCGACTTGTCAGGGGGTACAGCCCCTTCAAAATGGGAAGAATTTGCAGTAGCTATAGATGGCTGTATCCGCCCATATGTTGGTACACAAACAGCTATTGTTCATAAAATTATCGTTCATGAAACGATATCCAGAAATCTTCCATTTTCCAAACTACTGTGTGGCACCGCGCGATTCCTTTAAAGACTCGAGATTTATAAACTTCCTCGCATGGGCACACAATTCGAAATCGCCGTATCATTATTGCCCCCTGATTTGGTATTCTTTTCAACCATTGTGTAATAGTAATAGACCCGCACTCAAATTGTAAATAGCATGGCACGTATAAAATAAAATACTAATTGAAGCCATTTGTACTTGAGGGGCTTTGAAGACATAATGTTCGAATTGTTCAACAAATTGCAGTCTTATGAAAGATTGAAATGAGTTATTTAACCATAGCAGGAGCACTCTTAATGTTTTACGACTCATTATTGCACGAATGGCCCTAATGGTGTAAATAGGGGGCTTGTAATTTGTAAACATATGGACATGATCTTATCAATAGAAATCAGTAGTAAAATGACAGAAAATCATAAGTTCAAATCAAAAGCACACTCGAGATTTTGCAACCCCTGTTTGTATGTGAGTGAGATGAGTCATTTGCGAGAGATTTTGCCCCCCCCCCTCCTTCCTCATCACTGACATCTTTTCAGGATACGCACTACGCACATGTTTACCAACTCAGCAGCCTCCACAACGATTTTAGGTGGTCCCCCGTTTGAAGAGTAGAAATTACTGCCTGGATTTGAATTTTCGGTTATGACAAACCGCAGGCATGCGCAGGCTCTATTTTGGCTCAAACTTCGCACAATCCTGCAACGGAAGTTTCACCTATTCATGCGCAAAAACCCACACAAACGATTTTGTGTATCCTCGACCATACAGGTATGAAAATAAAGAGTTCAAACCATTCTATCGAATATCAGACCGTCGCAGTCACATCACAGTGAGTGGTTTGAAAAAATGGGATATGGTCGATTACTTGCCTGAAACAGAAGAACAGAAAGGATGGAGGATTAATATCATGAGATGGTGGAAAATATTGTCATGGATTAAGATTTCTAATGAATGAACTTATATCATATTTGCAAAAATAAATGTCTTATTTATATCAGACCGAATTAAATAATGAAAGCTTGCTTTAGAGTAGTTCAATAACAAATTGTAGCATTGATCTATATAAGGTATAGATACGACCCTTTGTAATTCGATTTATCAATATCTCCTCTCCATCAATCTATGGGAAAGAACCAATAGTGACTCGAGCAATGTGGCAACAACGGACTCTCTTTATTTAAATCCATGCAGATTGCAGAAGGATCGGTGGGTTCAAAGTTCAATGATGTTCCCCCTAGAAATTGTTACTTTTGCACATTTTTAAATGGAAAAAAGTAGGTTTGCTAAATTGCACGAGTCACCTCTGGAAAGAACCGATCCTTAGGAAATTCAATTGAACTTCAATTGAAAGAAATCGATACTTTTCTGTAAGTTCAAATGAGAATAAAATGATACTGGATCGTTCACGAGGCGCCAATGATCTAGATCATGCTATAATATGTGAGATCATAACATCCTTGTAAATCAAAACACAAACTGACTTTTTGAACACTTGCTCATGTCGACATATGCATTCTATCTGCAGTTTTTTATCATAATGAACTATTTTTTCTATACTAATTTGATGGCAATCACCGTATGCTCTGAGAGTGAAAAGTTTACCGCTTCATCATTTAGTTTACTCGCAGTCAGAATCAACTATCAAGTTCAATTACGCGTTTACCAACATACTCGCGCGGATTCCCAGTTCTGATCCCCATCGGCCCCATCGAGCATCAACAAAGCCGCGAGAAACAGCGCACAAAGGGTAAAACTTGTCGATTTTGTGGTCAAGAATCAAATTGTTAAAATTGCTTTAAACTGCTTCGTTTGACAAGCTTTAAAATTTTCAATCGCTTGGACCGCCCTTCTTACGCACGCTTCCAGATAGAAAATGAACACAGAGAGTCTGAAAAATTTTCAACAACTCAATTTGATAATTGAAACATTCTCTAGAAAAAAAGGATCATAAAATGATGGGTGTGCTCATCCAAGTAAACTCCAATGAGATCTTAAGGCTTATTTTCTCGGTAGAATACAACCGGTGTTTTATGGGCCCTTGTTCCGGATATGGCTTCAATCATTTGAGGTGATTTTAGCTTGTTGATTCATAGCCACCAAATTGAAAATTTATCCTCACTGTGTCGCGGTAAAGCATGGTTATCGGATTTCGTTTGCCGTCAAATATTTAGATTGCTCATTCAAGTGAAATGGTGTGTGGGTACAGATTTTAACCTCACCGCTCTGCCCAATCCGACAACGGTGATAAGTGACAAATCCCCACAGAGTAGAGAGAGCGAGAGAGAGAGAGAGAGAGAGAGAGAGAGAGAGAGAGAGAGAGAGAGAGAGAGAGAGAGAGAGAGAGAGAGAGAGAGAGAGAGAGAGAGAGAGAGAGAGAGAGAGAGAGAGAGAGAGAGAGAGCAGAGAGAGAGAGAGAGAGAGAGAGAGAGAGAGAGAGAGAGAGAGAGAGAGAGAGAGAGAGAGAGAGAGACGAAGCTCAACGAGAGCGATTCATTTCCATTCAGCAGCTTCTAACTCTTTCCTCTCCTCCTCCTCCCCCCGCCACTCCCCCCGCTCCTCCCCCCCGCCCCTCCCCATACGCGCGCATTCACCCACCACCCCACTCCCGCCTCTTGTAAACATGAGGATATAGAAAACGAGAAGTCGCCCGAAAATTAATCACTTTATTAACAACTTTAAATTCGAGCTTCTCTCGACACCCGGGCTGCGCCGCGCGCCGCCGAACAAACCCGCACCCATCTGTTTCTCCGGCGCGAGTCGCGAGTCACGGCGAGACCTAGTCGCGGTCCCAGTCTCGGTCGGCTCGGCTCCGGGCCATGACCCGACCCGGACGGACCCGACGCCACCGCGCACTTGATAAAAAAATATGCAATTCCCTGGACAAAATTGTTGTAATAAAAATAAATATTATATGAATCAATGATGGTAAAATAAACTTAAATTTGAATACAATAATTCATCTTAAAGCTTAAAGTGAGTCAAAAAATGTGGTTTATACCAGGAAATAGCAACACGAATATAATCTTAATGCCGAAAAAGCGACATATTTTGTTTGTCTGGGAAAATCTATGATTCAATCCGATGTGCGACGCGCCAGGAGGACCCAGACCCCTGTTGAAAAACCTCAATTCATGAAGCCGATTCTTGGATCTCGGAAACCGCCGAAAGCTGCCGCTCCCTGGGAGTGGGAGAGTTAAACTGGTGCAGTTATATGTATCTTCATTTTACGATCGACGAGTTGCTAAACTAAATAACGCAAGAATCGTCAAATTGTTGCTGCAGAGCGTTACCTTGAAAAAAAAATGAATAAAAATAAAAGAGATACTAATAACAATAAAACTAAATAAATAAGCGTTGCATATATCGTCCGGTTAAACCCAAGCGAAAGGTCAAATACCAGGACGTTTACTGCCCATGCTTTTTCTCTCAATGTAGATGACTGGCGCGGGGTCCCACATTCCTCAAACCCAAATTATAAAACGATTCAAATTTTCGCGATTAAAGAGTGATAACAATAGATTTTCCGTTTCTAATGTATGTGAAGGTAAACAGGTGTGGACAGGAGGCAGAGTTTAGCTGGTTTCCTGAATTATGCAGCCGTCACTTAGAGATCAACGTTTCGATGAATTTGAACACTGAGCTCTCTTCCTCCTCTTGTTCTGCCTAAAACGGTGGAAAGTAAAAGAGGGGGAAATAAAGGAGGGAAAAAGAACACGCAGGGGAATTCAATTTATGTATTGGTAAAGCGTGCCGCGATAGGTCTGTATGCACTATATGCAACCACGTCAAAGGCCACCCGGAGATAGCAAGTCCGCTCGCGCCGTTTATGAAATTTGAATTACGCGGTCTTGAGCGCGGGGAAAGGGTCATATTTAGAGGCGATTTTCTCAAAAACCGGTAGAATAAAGGTGAAAATCTTGTTATGAGAGTATCTTGTATGTATATTTTGCCAAAAATAAAATAAAAATTCTATCTCGCCCCTATGGGCCTATGCATAGTGCATTCCATGCATTTCGATGCGTTCCCCCGACCATCCATGATGTGGTAGGACATTCATACTATACCGTGACTGTGCCGTAGAATTTTTCATCAAAAGTGGTATGACAGGCATACCGCCATGACACAAAAGGTTAAATGTCTCTCTTCTGCAGTGAATACATGTGTAATGTGTCATCCACGACTCTGCAGTATGAGATACTCCGCTGAACTGACCAACAGTAGAGTTACACACATTGCCACCCAGAGTGCACTGTAAATGATATAAATTGAATTCAGCTTTATATGAACGTCGAGTTATAAAGCCTGTTTATCGCCATTCAAAAGTATTTCCTTTTAACAGTTTGTTAAAGTCTCTTTAAATGTATAAAGTTTATAAGTTGCATTACATATATAACCGTTTTTTAAACCTTATTTAAACTTTAAATTTGTTTGCAAATACGGACCTTGTCAAATTTTTATTCCTTCGGTTCAGCCCCCATATTTATCTCCTTTATTCCCTTCCCCCATTGGGCAAATAATTGGCGGGAGGGGGTACAGCCCCCAAGCCTTCATGACGCGGTGCCAATTATGTGGTTCCTAAAAATAAGGAATAAAATTAAGTTTTCCCGGTAATTTTTCATTTCGTTTTTTGAACATAAAAATCGTCCATTTATACATAGTTTAGCTGCATGCAATTTCGTGAATAATTACTGAGCGCCTTGAATGAAGGATAGATGCAAGACGAAGCACTCTAATTTCAAGGCACAATGTCTCGTGCAGTCTTTACCGGTGCATTCTTGTGGCGGAACAATACGCTGTAATTGAGCAAACATTTCTTTTGAGGATTATAATTTCAGCTCCTCTGTCGATTGGTTGGTCGGTGCTAGTCACGAAAGTCTAGCCGCAGTGTAATCGTCGTTGATTACTCCAGAGACGCAAACATACTTCATGAAAATTGAAAAATTGTCAAGAGGCGAATATTCAAGTCTTGGTGGAGCAGATGGTTTGACGCAGTGTTGCCAGATCGAGGGTGAAAAGCCGTATCGTCCCCATTTAAATCAATGTAAAACTTACGGCTTTTTCACCCCAATCTGGCAACACTGGTTTGACGTCAGAGGAGTCACGACCAGAAACAGAATGAGCTAACCCTTTCATTAAACCAATTGTTCTGCACGGGAACGCGTGGAACACAATCAAACCCGATGGAACGCGATGGAACACGATGGAACACGATGGAACATGATAGATCGTAATGGAACACGATGGAACACGATTAAATGATACATTGTTTTACTGCGGTCAACCCTTTTGAGCCACATACTGAAAAAAAAACAAAGTTTAGTTACAGACGAAGCAGCCTTTTAAAACAGCTTCGCAGAGCTAAAGTTCTAGCTCTGCCGGAAAAAGTTGCAGGTATACTGAGGCACTACTTCGGTAGAGTGACGGGCTTTCTTCGTGCTTTTGCTCCACCGAAGAAGAGCTTCAGTAATAACGCAACTTTCTCTTAGAGCGAGTACTTTTGCTCTGCGAATCTATTTTAAACGGCTTGCCTCGTCTGAATTTAAACTTTGTTTTTTCAGTGTAGGTAAGTACATTTAAAAAAATAGTTGGTAAGATTTACCATAATGATGACTGATTTCTGCACCTGCCAAAAAGATGGTAAACTTGACCATACATCAGGTTGATTGAACTAGAAACAATGTAAATTCGACCCAATATCTGGTAAAGTATACCATCTTTTTGGTAGGTGCAGAAATCAGTCATCATGATGGAAAATCTTACCAACTATTTTTATCCGTGTATTTGACCAACGGATGGTACCAAGAAAAAGCTTTTGGAAAGATCCCAAACTGGTTTTTTACCACTGTAAATTAAGGCTTAGTTTCTTCCTTTCAATTTTTTCTTAACTTTGAGTATGTAAAGTCATTGAGCACATCACACTAAATGACAAAAATTTAGAACGCAGACGAATTCATTTTCCTCCATACCATAACGATCGAATAGTATAATGCATATAGTACCAAAAAGGTACATCCGCGATGTTTAGAGTAAATCTAAATTTTAGAGATGTACAAGGATGTACTCAAATTTTTGCGTCTAAAAATTCGCTGCCAGACATTCGCTTAGTCGCGCAAGCACGGAGTAATCGAATCTAAGGAAACAAATCCTCAAAAGGCAAGCATATCATTATTTCAATTGTAACTACAGATAAAATGTAAACAAATGAGAAAGACCCGAAAATAGAACAGTGGGAATGAATAAGAAAAAGCAGGAATTTACAAAAAAATAAGTTAGTTGTTTTTTCCCTCTCTTTCCGATTATTTGTTTACTTTCAACGACCGTAGTCGATCAGAAAGTTTAAAACTTATTCAGTCCACAATGCCTGTGGGAAAAATTCACTCGCAAGTGCGTTCAATGTTTTTATTCTCTCTCCCCCCCCCGTTTGTCTCGCTCCCCCCCTATTCTGTCCGCAAACCCTTCTCTTACCCATCGTCTGTCGGTTTCCGATTGTTCGCCTCCATTTTTTTTTATTTTTTTTTTTTTTTTTTTTTTTATTCATCAGTCGCCGCTGCTCTCTCGTCTCAATTTAGGATCGGATCGAAAGATGATAGTGCTCAATTGAGTATACGTTTATTTTAGCAAAGATAGGGAATTTTTGGTGGGGCGGGAGGGTTTGTAGTAGTGTGGGGGGGGGGGGGAAGAGGCTCTGACATAGGAATCTAAGGTGGGGGTGGAAACGAGGAGTTATTCGAGGAATGGGGCAAGCAGGCAGGCAGAGGCAAGCAAGCTTCCTCCACCGTGTGTGTGTTTTGTTTCAAATTATCATCGCTCAAGTGTGTGTGTTTATATTTCGTTCTCTGCTGCCCCAGTCCCAGCTTCTCGGTACCCCCTCCCCCTCCCCCTTTCCCTCCCCCTCCCCCTTTCCCTCCCCCTTCCCCTCCCCCCTTCGGCGGTCCCACGCGTCATCGATCGATCGATCCTTTCTCAACCCAATTAAAATTTAAAACAAACTCTTCAACTCGCCGTATCGTCGGACTTTAGAAACGTCTCGCTCTCTCGGTCCCTTCATTCGCGAGAAACGCAGCAAGCGCAGCACGTGGATGTATATAAACAAATACACCTGAATCGAAAATTGGAATCTGGGAAAGCGCAACATTTTTATTTGTTTCAGCGCTTTTTTTTCTCAGAGCTCGCTCGTCTTCTCTTTCGCGCATTCTCTTTGTTTTTTGTCCGCTCTTTCTTATTTTGTTTGATTTTTTTTTCTTTTTTTTTTCATTTCAGACTTTTCCGATCCATCAAGGATGATCCAGCACGTAGCTTTCGAATACAATAGTGTTGTTTTAATGGTGACATCACGATAAAAATTAGATCCACGAGACAGAGTGTATATTATGGGCAGCGAGTCATCAATTTCAAAGTATAGCTGTGGGTTTTTCTACGTATCAATTTTTTTTTCATTATCAGCGGGGTGTGGCAGTTGCAAGAGTCTGTTTTTGTTTTTTTTTTGTTTTTTGTTTTTTGTTTTTTTATAAGTTAGCTAATAAAAGTACTGTACTTGGTGAGGTGGAGACAAGGGTGATCTCGGTCTCTCAGTCAGTGACGTAGTGTGCAAGTTGGCAACGTTGTAGTAGGTCCATTAAAACCCATGAAAAAGATCGAAAGATTGGGTGTTCGGTGAACACCTTCGCATTCGACCATTTACGTGAGTTTAAATGGACACAGTACAACATTGCCAAATCGCACGCTTCGCCACAGCTCTCAGTAGGTTTCTTAGTTTCGGAGATGCGATTTCGACCCAAAATAAATTGTTTACATGGGAATTCTGCTTTTTGACGTCACAACACACACCATTTTTTTGCAATTTTACACGAATTTTAGTCGACGAATTTAATAATGTCTGTTCACTCCTGAAATGTTGGCAAGGTTGGCCACCAGCAATGCTTCGATTCATTCTGTTAAGTATTGCAGGTTGCCTACCTAAATCAAAAGCTATAAGGAGTCAACTGACATTATTTCATTCGTTGAGTGTATACCTCCAATGCCGAGCCTTTTGGGGGAAAAACCGAAGGTCTTTGCTCTTAACTCATCAATAATTTTTATTTTCTCTATGAAATTAACTAAATGTCAGATCTTCCCAACTGACCCATTGGGGTTTGAGGATTAGTTGTGCAACACATTGAAGTTATTGCTATGATGACTGCGTAAACTACAGGAAAAGTAAAACTCTAATACATACTTAACACTTGCAAAAGTACACACGAGTTAACTACTGGTGTCAAATATCGATGGTTTTTAGTTTAAAGCTTATTTGAGAAGGTATATTGGGTGCTCGTTCGTCAGAAATGCTGACTTGGCATCTATATCAGCAACTATAATCCACAAAAATACTCTCATCTGCAATGTTTTCTTACGCGAATGGAGACACGTGAACTTTAAAATTTGATGAAAATTTGATATCCACCAATGAATACATAAAATTTGGATTTAAGTTAAAATTCCGATAAGGAAAGATTTCCGATCAGCTTTTTGTAGGCGTCACAGTCATGCCGCTAGATGAAATACCGCGGTGTGAAATCGGTGTTTCCCAGGTACGGAGAAATATTTTAAAAATATTTTTAAAACATTGACAATATTTTCAAAATATTTTTAAAACATTGACAATATTTTCAAAACATTTTAATAAAAACATTTTCAAAAAACTTTAACAAAAATATTTTCAAAATATTTTCAAAATGCAAAAATAATTTTAAAATGTTTTAAAAATATTTTAAAATATTTTAAAATATTTTGACAACTAATTGGCATGAACAGATTATGTTTTTTTAAAATGTTTTTAAATATTTACAAAAGGTTACCGAAAACTTTTCGGCAAGATTTTCAAAATGTTTTTAAAATATTTCTTTCATATGGGTTGTTTCATCGCTCCTTAGTTTTGGCCTTGCGCTGGTAGAGCGGTGAATCAATTGTTTAGATTATTTTGTGTCTTTTAGTGTGTTTTTTTGCGGTTGAAAATGGAATTATAAATCTTCGAAACGTCCTTCCGTTTCTTTTATTTGTATTTCAGCTTGATTCCCGAAAATGTTTTTATTCACTTCATACCGCTATATATTGGACAATGCAGTATTTTTATCAACCAGTGGAATCATCGGTGATTAAAAAAAAAATCCCTCTTATACGCTTCGCCAAAATGGCAGTTCTGCAGGCAGAAATACTCCGCTCCCGCGACACGTTTTGCACTGAGTTTAAGTATTTAAATATAATTTAACGACAGTTCAAATTAAATCAAAGTCGTCTTTGGGCTGTTAACGTGGACTGACTGACATGACAGGCGCAACGTGTTATGATATGAACCTCGCTTGACGGTCCAAGTGGAGGGTTTAGAGGTGTTTTGATGAGCCCCCAGTTTTTCATCGGCCTGACATAAAAGTCACAACAAAAAAATACGATGATTTTTATTGCTTTCACGTTCAACGTTGACAGTCAAACTCGGCGGATGAGTCGTGGCACTCCTCATCCTCTTAACACGGCGATATTCCTGTCAGATTTGTCGCAGTTTTTTTTTTAATTTTTTTGTCAGCAGACTACACATTCAACGCCATTGTTTCCTTGTTCAGGTTTAAAGGGTTGAAATATAAATTCGATCAGAGGCTGGTTTAACGAAGCATTGAGTGAATATAAAATTTAGATTCCACTTCCGTCGAGACGTCAATCAAAATATGTCCTTTTTTAAACGTGAACCACTGGGCGAAACGGAACTTACAAACTATGATTCGCAACCGACCAACTCTGATTATGAATGAGTCTGACAGTATTATTTCTGGCGAGGCTAAATTCGTAGTATTCCTTAATATATAGCAACGAAATCGCGAGAAAATTCTGGTCAGGACTTATGTTCTCGTATATGAATAGTACGTAGCCATGCATTTTTTTTTTTTCGAAAATATTTTGTGACGTTGAAGTGTATTATCCCTGGTAAAAATGTTCCATGAACTCTGTTCCAATTTTCCATGTGGACATGGAAATCGCCTTGATTTCCATGTAAATTAGGTTGATTTCCGTGTGAATTTACACGGAAATCACAGTGAAAATTGGAACAGAGTTCATGGAACATTTTTACTAGGGATATACTTAAATAGAGGTCATTTTAAGAAAGTTGGCCGATTACAGATGGGTTTTTTTACCCTCATAAGTATTGTTTAAATCTTTGTTATTAGTATTGAACTATTATTAGTATTTTTATTAAGTATGTTTTCTGCCAATTACTTGCTTGGTCCCCGGTAAGGTGCCCTTTCAAAGAAAATGGGTCTAAGCTTTCGAGGAATCAAAAAACCGAATTACATATATATTTTTATCTCACCAAACAATGAATAATGGCAGTATATCGATAATTTTATTCGTGGTTTGTAAAAAAACATCATAAAAAAATAACCTGTCTTTCTTACTGTCCAATGTTTAAGTATTATACATATGAGTACACTCTTACGGATCAGTTTTAGTGACTCATGAACTTTCGAACCTTATTCCTCCATTCCCACCGCCTGCACAGTGCACAAGGCAAAAATAAATTCAAGGTTTGCTCTCGATTCGTCTCATCCAAATTCTTAAAATTTGACAAATTAGCCTCCGAATAAAGTGACAAAACTGTGCGAAGAGGGAAAACGGACGGGCAAATCCTGGTTTTTAAACGGAGGACAGAGATAAATTGAATCTCGTACACTCCCCGAAAAAGGGGCGAGTGCGAAAGTCCATCCCTTGCTTTTGTCAGTGGGTACCCGACCCTGTCACCTTGATGGACAGTTAACAATGCTTCCGCATGAAAAGTTCTCTCTGCACAAGGCGGCGCGGCGCGGCGGAGGATGAAGAGGGGGAGGGGGTCTCAGATCAAGGAGATGTGGGAGGGGCAGGGGGGTACGTAACCTTAGTTAGTTAAAATTATTTATAACCTGATGCGCGGATCATTTTTAACGCTTCTGAATCCGACCCATCCCGCCCCGCCACTCATCCCGCCTCTTTGGTTTTGGTCCTCGCTCCGCTCGGCAAGAGTTCAAAGTTTAACCATTTCGGTGGAATCAGCGGGTTTAATTCTTGGAAAAGACAGTGAGAGTACCTCTAATTAATACTGACTCAAACTCAAAGGTAGTTTGTCTCCAGGGGGCGAACGAATTGAGAAGTGAAATTGAAAAGATGAAAGTTCTCAAATGTTTACTATTTCACGCACACAAAGATGTGTTTACCTAAGATTGCAATATGATTACAAAAAACCGGGAATAAACATTCCAACATTAAATTACAAAAATTGCAATTCATAAAATGTTCATTTAACATATATGCAGTGTGAGTTTTTTATTCACTGACTCAAAGGTAGTTTATCGTCTCCAGGGGGCGAACGAATTGAGAAGTGAAATTGAAAAGATGAAAGTTCTCAAATTTTTACCATTTCACGCACACAAAGATGTGTTTACCTAGGATTGCAATATGATTGCAAAAAACCGGGAATAAACATTCCAACATTAAATAACAAAAATTGCAATTCATGAAATGTTCATTTAACAACGTGAGTTTTTTAATTACTGACTCAAAGGTAGCTTATTGTCTCCAGGGGGCAAACGAAATTGAGAAGTGAAATTGAAAAGATGAAAATTCTCAAATGTTTACTATTGCGCACGCACAAAAACATATGTTTATCTTAAATTGATATCTAGGTAGATTTGAGAGACAAAAACCGAGTGGCAAATTTTTAATGAGCGTGCCGAAACCGAAAAGAGGTTAATTCACTTGCTCCGATTGAAAGCAAACTAATCTGAGAAACAATGTCTGCGCAAGAATTGAAATTTATCGGTTTGAGTTTGAAAAGTTAAACTCTGCATTTATGTATAATACGATGCAAACTTAAAGGAAACGAAAGGCAAACACAAATATTTTTTTCTGTATAGTATAAATACGCCTTGCGGTCAAGATGCGGTTTTTTGCCACCATATCCATTCAAAGGGATTTCAACGGAAATGGATGCCTCCATTTCATTTCCTGCAACATTCCTCCCTCCCATCTTGATAGCCGCGGTAGCGAAGAATTTGTCTTTTTCTCTCCTTCTTTGCCCATTTGAACGCATGTGTTTGAAAAGGATCGATGGAGTAGCTGTAACATGACTTCAGTCCATATTTTTACCCTTCTCTATAATACGTGCAGTCAAATGGGGAAAAAAAGAGAGAAAGAGAAATTCCTGGGTATGGCTCTATGCTCATCTCTGCTGCTTTATGAAACAGAATAGAAACAGAATTATCTTCGTATTTATATGCTAACTATAGTTTGCCTAATTCTTTGAATTATTTGACTCTAATATGTGGCAGTTCCTCTGAAAGACTACATTCTAAAATCGCAGCAAAGTTTGCATGAGGGGAAGAAACATTCTTGTATGTTGTCTATCGTCTCAAGCATTATACGGCTCGAAGGTATTGAAGGGAGAAGACCCGGACCAGACACAACCTCAAAATTCTGAATATCATCCTTAATATCTCCCTTCAGCAGTAGATTCCTTCGACGTTCGGCGGCTAGGGTCGATGGTGATTTGTTAATTAAATTGTTACCTTGGAATGCTTTGTTTACTTATAGTGCATCAACTAAAAACGTATCTATCAATCTTTCCGGGCGCAATTTGCGAATAGGTTCGTCTTATTCATCAATAGTAAACATTGTTGACGGACGTAAAATAATAATGGGATGTATGACGAAATTTTGACCAGTGTTCTTATTCCAAAAATAATTGAGTATAGTTTAGCGCAACCGGAAATTCTCAATTACTCTCTCTTTTCTCCATTAAAACACGTTCGTTAGACAAGGTTAGACTGGAGCATCGGCGCGGCGCGCGGCGTCACGTGTAATTTGGCTATGCAGCATTTTGTCCATTCTAACCCATGCAAAATATCGATTTGAGGGATTGCACTGAGGAATTTCACCAGATCGACCTTTTACATGCGTTTAAGTAAATGAACGTCATCGTTGCCAGACTGCACGCGACGCCACTATGGACTTGAGCCCCTGCATATTAAAGGGTCTCGCCGTATCGGTATGAGGACGCCATGTAACTTCAGAATGACAGTTGATTTTAGGCTGTCACCGAGCTCAAGGAGGAATTCTGTGATGAATCTCCTTCAGTAACCTAACCAAACGCCTACACGGAAAAAAATTCACGGGTACGGTTACTATAAAAGACGGGCGCGGGAACCGTGAATCACGGGTAAAAGTTGGACGCCGTCCAGACACAGTTACGACACCCGTGAATGTACGGTTCAGAGCGAAACCGTACTTTCACGGGCGCCGTGGGTTAAAAAGGTAAGATGATTCATCCGGGATTTGATCCCGCAACGTTCCGTTTCGCAGTCCAGTGTCTTGTCCACTACACCGCGCTGACCGCATGGAGAAGGGAGAGGAAACTCCAGTATATAAAGAAGCAGATGTCGCGAGGTGGCGGTCGCACCGAAGCACTCGAGTAACCGTACTTCACGGGTTGTGCCACCGTGAAGTTACGGGTGTCACGACCATAATTATTACGGGCATTCCGACCGTGTTTTTCTGGCTATGGCACCTGTGAAACACGGCTACCCTAGCTGTCTTTTTACGGTTAGTAAATGAACCGGCGTGGATGGTTGTCACACCCGTACAGTTTTTTTTTCCGTGTAGCTACTTCGGGGAGGCGTACTTCAAAATTAAAATTTACGAGCTTTTACGCCTTTACTTGGGTTTGAAATTGTCAATCAAACTGTTATAAACTTTTTCGACATACACTTTTTGCAGCAAAATTTGGTTTTATTACACGGAGAAAAAAAACGTCGGTTCATTAAGGAACACCGAGGGGGTTTGGTTCCAGTAACAGAAGTTTTCAGTTGAGAGTTACCGAACTTCAGTTAGGAGTATCATTGTGGTTCAGAAGGAACGAAATGTGAGTCATAGTATAATCACACTTACCGAAACCTTCGGTACTCCTAACTGAAGTTCGGTACTCACAACCGAAAACGTTGATTACTGTAACCGAACACCTCGGTGTTCCATGTGATCCGAAGTTCAGTTCTCATTACCGAATTTTTTTTTCTCCGTGCACATAGAATTAATGAACGCTTCCTTGCATTAAGCGACGTGTATAAAATACTCTTCCTTCGGGCGCTTCTTTTTCTTCAGACTATTTCCTACACAGGGACTCTAGGAAAAACAAGAAGATAAAACTGCTTATTTCTATCTATTTTCTATGTACTTATTATATGTATATGTTACAGGACAAACCCGATTTTAGGCCAAACTAGTTTAGCCTAGGCCAAACCGGTTTGGCCTGAGCGGAACAGGCAAAACTACTTTTGCCTAGGATAACCTAGTTTGGCCTGAAATTCTCCAGGCCAAACTGATAATGTGCAGGCCGAACTAGTTCGGCCTGAAAATGTTCAGGCCAAACTGATTATGTACAGGACAAACTAGTTCAGCCGGAAGTTACGGCGCAGGACAAACTAGTTCAGCCGGAAGTTACGGCGCAGGACAAACTAGTTGGGCCTAGGACAAAGAAGTTTCGTATAAAGTTCGCATGTTCTTACGCTGAAAATGAGAGAATTATTGTTTTAATCCAAGGTACTTCAACTCATTTATTCTTCTTTAAAAATTGTAATTATAAGAGAGGGTATTTTGAAGGATCAGGATCTACTTACGCCTCTTCACACACTGAGATAATTCTTTTTTTTAATCCAAGGTGTATTTCGTTTGTGTTAAAGAAACTGAACAGTGAAACATTGACTAAGGGAGAAGTCCTTTAACCCAAGAAAAATATCTGCTGCTGCAAGTAAAATATTTCTTGTTGTGACAGTGCTTCTTCTTCATGCAATCAATTTTTACTTCTCGCAAGGAAAACTGTCACCAGTAAACGTGTTTTCTTGTTTTTAAAGAAGTGATTTCTCTCGGTGTATGACAAAATAGGAACAAAATTATATAAAAGAAACTCGGTGTTGGAATCGGAATCGAACCCAGAATTTTCGAATGCCAACTCCAGGCGCACCTCAGTTAGTTTATAATTACTTCAACCGAACTATTTCCAAAGTCAGACTGTATTATCCTGCTGCATGTTTTATAAAAAGAAATGTTTGGCTGTAACAAGAAATTGAAGCATTCTACCGTTAAATTTTGCAACGGTGAACTTGCAGAGCGAATGGATAGAATATTTCCTCTCGAATGCCTGCCTGCCTCCTCCCAAAAACACAAGAGCAGAAGAGGAATCAAAATGTAAACCGCTGAAAATACCATTTATTTATCGTCCTGTGTGGAAACAGATTGCGGTTGAACGGCCCCCGGCCCCGGCCGCCCGTGGCGAACGAGCTGTGTTGACTGTTGTTGAAAGACGCGTCTTGTTTTAAGCGGGAGCTGGCATTCTTTGGTATTTTTTATACGGATACAATTGAAATTGCTATTGTTTGGTCTATACGTGCGATTTGGTTTATTCCTTCTCAGCGCAGGGTCGTATTTGTAAAGCCCTTCCATTCTGTCAATGGATCAGTTGCACATTTTTGCTTCAGCCTTAATGGAGGGTCGAATCTTATGTTAAATCATCTGAAAATAACGTTGAGAGCATCAGAAAGTTCCAAAATCCATTCAAAAACTCAATGGGGCTCTTGCAAACTTTTGAAAATAAATGGTCCAATCTGATGTAATGACCAGCAAAAATCACGAAAATCACACCAAAAAAGTCTAAAATTCTGTTATATACTCACATAACTGCTTTATATAACGGCAAGATCGTAATGGCACTTCGTGTGTTTGATCCCAGCAGGCTGATTTTGGACAATCGTATCGTAATACCATCGCACTACGGTTTTGAGATCGAAAAAAAGTGGCCAAAAATCAGTGGAAAAAGTTTACCAAAAATCATCGTTTTCGACCCTTTTGAGCTTAATTTACAACTCTACAGTGACACTCCTGGGTTGAAATTACTTATTTAAAATGTTCTCTGTGAGTAAGATTTGTAATGAAAGTTTTTAAATGATAAATTGATTAGAAATTTGCTTTGTGATTTTCGGCCACTTTTTGAGGATCTCAGGCCATAGTGCATCGAGTCGATGCTCGAGTACTTACAGGTTACCTTCTGCTCGGTGCCATTCTGATAAGTTTCATTACGATAGAAACCCTCCCATCTCTGCAAAAATTCTCCAATGACTCCTGATGCTATCGGAGAATTTTTGCAGAGATAAAAGGGCTTCCTATCGGGATGAAACCACCCATAAGAATAACACGTACTCGATCATCAACTCGATAGAACCATTACCTACACGTACGTTCTTTCTTCTATTTAATCATTTGAATCTAAGGGCAAGTGCATCAACAAGTTCCAAACTCTACTAATAACAAACTCAGTGAATGCGTTTGACAAAATTACAAGACAACAACGATCGAATGAGCGGGTCAGCGGTGGCTCGTGCTATTTGGCAACACTGTCTTTGCTCCATTTGAATCTATGTTTAACAATCGATTGCTGGTGAAGCGCTGCTTCACCTTCGAATCGATAGTTTCACATACAATCAAATGGAAGGATGACACTGTTGCCAAATTGCACGAGCCGCCTCTAGAGCGGGTGACACTGAGGGAGTTCTATCTATAATAATTGCAGCTTTCTGTACTTGTAAATTGAGAAAAGTGAATGCGCATGTGTGCATACTCTGTGAACGTTGTCAACAGTCTGATTCGGCCCCTGCGGGCCGATCCTTGAAATTCACGACTTTTGGGTAGACTGGATAAGAATGGAAAACGGTGATTGGTGTAGACGAGTCACGTGGTTGCCCAGTCTAATCAAAATACGGAATGGATTAGATAAGTTACTCCAGTTAGTCGGGTACTCCAAGACTGCCCGATAAATTATCTAATACATTCCGTATTTTGATTAGACTGGGCAACCACGTGACTCGTCTCCACCAATCACCGTTTTCCATTCTTATCCAGTCTACCCAAAAGTCGTGAATTTCAAGGATCGGCCCGCTGCTCTGACAAGATCCAATGTTGCCAGATATTCCTATAAATGAAAAACTTCTATATTAAGTCAAAAGGGGAAAATCGGGTAACTATCCGACATCAGGCAACACTGTCTTGACTCCCGTATCTGTCGGTCTGTCCGAATATAATCCAACTTACCATCCGCCAAGAATCAGGATCGCCCACTCGCCATATCTTCATTCTACTCATAGGTCGCTTTCCTTCGGTCCCGGGAGGGGCGCCATGCCATGCGCCACTCCGAGCAGGATCATCGAAGGGATGTGGGTAGGGGAAAGGGAGAGGGGGGAGAGAGGGGGGGGGTTGGTTCTCCATGTCCTCGGTGTCTCATCGTCGCGTGCTCTCCTCCTAATTTGCATTTTAACGACACGGAAGATGCTTTTTTTTTACTTATTTATTTTTTATTTTATCCTTTTTATTTCTTCGTTCATTTCCCGCAATCAAAATCGTGTCTTCCAATCTATTCGTCGGAAACCACGCGCTCAGTGAAGTATTACTAAGGAAAAAAATAAAATCGACTGACGCGACAAGCTGCTGTTGATGAGATCCGGGTCAAAAGTACCAAATCATTATTTCGTCCATTTAAACCCATTAAAAATATCGATTCGAGAGAGTGAAATGTGCATCCCCCGTGTTTCGACCTTTTGCGTGACTTTAAATGGACTGGATGTGACGTTGCTACATTGCACGCACCGCCACTAATGATCCATAAGTGTTGTATGAAGCCCACAAAAACTTACCCTTTGAAAAAGTAAGCATAAGGGGTGGAGTTGTTACCGAGTACATCCTTTCTCGTTAGTTTGCTGTGACTATAATGAAGAAATTGTGGAGGGAAGATATGAAATTTATGTTTATAAGGCTAATCGATTAGAAACAATAAAGTTGACAATTGTCAGGTATGTGTGGAGTTCCGAAAGGGACCACAACCAGTGGCGTCTCGTGCAATTTGGCAACAATGTATTCTATCCATTTAAACTCATGTAAAATATCGAATTCAGGGGGTGCACAGTGCACACAGAAAATTCGATATATTTCATGAGTTTAAATGGAGCAGTTGTATTGTTGCCAGATGGCACGCGACGCCACTGAGCACAACTAATCAAAAGCTCGCGGAATCTACGAGTGTTCCACCAAGACATATAATTCCTATACAATAATGTTATAAATATACGCTAGAATCGTATACAGAGACATTTTTATAAAATTTTTTGGCAGAAATGAATTTTTCGAGTCAATTGAATGCAGTTTTGATTGTAAAATGTTGTGAAAAGAAACCCCCTATTGAAGAATGTACTAGATAGAGATTCCTATGCATGGGGGTCGCGAAAGAATAAGTTAGATAGTTTGGAACGATACGCAAGTTTTGTCACAAGTCACAACTGAATTCGAACGATAAGTAAATGCATTGTATAGTGGACAGATTCGACCACACGTGGACTATTTTGATGAGAATACAGCCACAACTGTCCACAACTGTCCACGCTCCCATGTTCCGATCCACTATCCCTATCCACAGCGTGGAAAGTTTTCAACTCGAAAACTGTCCACGCGTGGACTAGTCTACCCTGTCCAAACCTGGCAACACTGTGCATTGTTGTGATTGTTGGCTAAATATTGGCTGCTCACCGAAACCGCGTATCATTGTGAAATTGATACTTTCCGACGGTATTAAAGCAAATAGGACGTGGGTTAGAATTTATTTTTGGAAAATGTTGATTATATTTCTCCCACTCTTTCAAACTTTTCCCAATCGATGGGAATACTTTCGATTTAATTTCGCGTGTGGATTAATCCTCCTCAATGCATGGTGGGCAAAGGGTCGTGCTGGAAAACACTACCACAAATGATCCTTCTTTGACGATTCAACCTCACTTGCCTGACAACTAAATTTCAATTCTCGTGAGTGCCTCATTGACTATTTGAGCATCTGCAATTCTCAAATTTGCAATTCTGCAATTCTGAGTTCTGCTGATCAAAAAGTTTTTGCGGGTATTTTCATCGATTTTCATTAAGGGGGAAGGAGAAAAAAACCTTTGACATTTACAACCTACCTCCACGCTTGAGTCAAAATGAAACAGTGATGCCGTATTTAAGCGAAAAATATGCCCATTACTCTTATTGTTATTTTAAAAAAAAAAAAAAAAATGTATTTTGTTTTGCCGAATAATCTTGGCAAGAATGATTTGAAACAATACTATTAAAACCCATATATTCCCAACTTTTTTTGAACATGTTGGGTGTTTTTTGGCGTTTTTCTTAAAAAATACCACCTTAGAGTTAAAATAATTTAAAATTTAAAAATTGTGAAAGGACATTACCCAAAATCGGCCTTTTTACCCCTGAGAGCGAAATGTGAAATAATTTCAGGGGTGATAGAGGATTAAATCAGCGTTCCGAACCTGGCCTATTTTTTGATTTTGGACGAAGGGAAAGGGGGGAGGGGGGTCCAAAGTTAGACCCTTCAAATGCCCATAACTTTTGAACAAATAAAGATATTAGAATGTACTTTGCGCGAAAAGATAGATCTTTTAAAGACCTTTCGATTAATGTGTACGATATTTGCCTTATTTTAATTTTTAATCGATTTATCGAAGTTTTTCTGATTTTTTTGAAATCGGGTTTTCCGTTTTTTTAATCGTGGAAGTTTGGCAACGCACGAATCATCACAAATAATTTCCAGGATAAAAGTAGACGCAATTTGCTAAAAAATGGTTCAAACCGCATGTTGAGGAAATGCTTTGAAGCGGAGTTATGAGGGTTCAAAGTTGGCGCTGTCACGAAAAAGGCCGCCCCGAGGGGCGTACTACAGGTGGTAGAAGTTGGCATTATCTGTTCTTCCCGTCCAAATGACTTGAAATTCGGTATTCCCGGGTATTTTTTAACGCTGAATTCAAATTTTGCATCAATTTTTAAAAATCAAAAAATCCAAGATGGCTGCCGACCATTTTTTCGGAAATTTGGTCGGCAGCCATCTTGGATTTTTTGATTTTGAAAAATTGATGCATAATTTGAATTCAGCGTTAAAAAATACCCGGGAATACCAAATTTCAAGTCATTTGGACGGGAAGAACAGATAATGCCAACTTCTACCACCTGTAGTACGCCCCTCGGGGCGGCCTTTTTCGTGACAGCGCCAACTTTGAACCCTCATAACTCCGCTTCAAAGCATTTCCCCAACATGCGGTTTGAACCATTTTTTTGCAAATTGCGTCTACTTTTATCCTGAAAATTATTTGTGATGATTCGTGCGTTGCCAAACTTCCACGATTAAAAAAACGGAAAACCCGATTTCAAAAAAATCAGAAAAACTTCGATAAATCGATTAAAAATTAAAATAAGGCAAATATCGTACACATTAATCGAAAGGTCTTTAAAAGATCTATCTTTTCGCGCAAAGTACATTCTAATATCTTTATTTGTTCAAAAGTTATGGGCATTTGAAGGGTCTAACTTTGGACCCCCCTCCCCCCTTTCCCTTCGTCCAAAATCAAAAAATAGGCCAGATTCGGAACGCTGATTTAATCCTCTATCACCCCTGAAATTATTTCACATTTCGCTCTCAGGGGTAAAAAGGCCGATTTTGGGTAATGTCCTTTTCTGGTCCTGCTAAGGTATAGGTGCTGAATGGTCATACAACATTGATTTTTTAGTTAAATTGGCCTAAATTTACTGTAATTTGGTCCCAAAAAAACCATTTTAAGTGGGTCGTTAATAACGACCCAATGCGGGCATATATGGGTTAAAAGCCGTTTGGTTACGAGGAAATAAAAACATCACTGGTGGTTTACTGTCTAAGTAATAAATGACCACTGAAAAAAAAAGAATTGGTTCGCCCTACTAATTATTAGTGAAATTTGCCCAATCAAATTTATCGGTTGTACTTTACACATGAATGATACTGAAACCAATAAATTGGTATTCGGTACCAATAAATTAGTGCCGGGTACCAACTCAGAATGGTATGGTACACCCAATGGTGTGCACTTACTCAATATAATTGGTACCAGTTATCAATTATATTGGTTGGAGCTACTTTTTTAGGCAAGTAAAGTGCAAGGTAATGCAAAATTACCTGGATAATGAAAATTAGGGTACTAATTATAAAGAAAACGCACCCTTCCACTTCATGAAAATTAGGGTACTAATTTTCATGAAGTGAAAGTGTGCGTTTTCTTCGTTGGCACGACATTTGCTGAGTTGTCCTGACTTTTCAGTTTCCAGATGATCATATGAGTTTTGTTAGCCCATCAAGTATGTTGGCCGTTATTTTTTATTGACCGACTTTCTTTTCCTTCGCGGAATGTGACAATCAAATAGATACTTTCCAACCTCCCTCAAGAGACATTATGCACGAACAACTAACTATGAAGTCGACTTTTATCATACGTCTTCCTAGATTTTTATTACATCCTATATTTTTTCGTCGCAGCTAACTTTTTAATTTATTTTTCAATTATTTCCTGGAACAAAAATCATGAGTTAATATAAGAGGGTCAGAGAGAATGAAATGAATTCTTTGTTAAATTTTTTGCTGATATTTGCGCTATCTTCTCGCAAATTCATCGGCTTGGACTTTTATTCTGACAAATTGATTAAAATATTTCCAGATAATAATTTAAACTGACAATGAGAGCCATTTCAACTTGAAAGGCTTTTAAGGGACAGCGAAACGAAAAGTCACCTCCTTTATTCATACGTCTTCGTGGAAAATTATTTTGATTCTTAGATTTCTTTTTTTTTTTCATTTCGTTGGAGCCTTTTATTAATTGTTCAGGTATTTTCTAGATCAAACGTTCACTGTTATATGAGTTGGAGTAAATGGTCAGTTCTTCAAAAGAGAAATTATTTTTAACTCACATTTTACCCCCCTCTGCACCCCCCTTTCTTAACTGTTTCAAATTTCATTCGAAAAATTGTATTAAAATTCATTTTTAGAATTGTAACGCTACTCATAAATATTTCATCTGACAACTATGCATGGCGGTTACCTGGGATCTCGAGATAAGGTGCGCGAAGGGGCAAATCAAGGGACCCCGTTCAGATAATAAGAATTAATTCCATCCCAGAAATGGAATTTATCCTTGTCACCCACTTTTCCTGTCTCCTTTGCTCCCATTTCCGATTCTTGATGCCTGCCGCGCTCCGCCACTTCGCGTTGCCAGATTTCATCCCTTCAAATTTCCGCACGCACAAAGAAAAACAAAACGAGTTACTGCAGCTTCATTTCATAATACTGAAAAATGTCAATAACTCAGATGTATGGGTTTTATACGGACAGCAAATCGTCATTAATCTGACGCGTAAGTTGGAAATTTGAGAAATTGAATATTTTATCGATTTCTATAAATAAAGAATGACGCTCTTTCGTTCTGTGATGTCCAAAATGTCCAGTTCTTAAAAGTTTTCTTGTTTTAACCATGGGCGTAGCTACTATGGGGCCAGGGGCGCCACCCCTAGAAAATCCGATGTCGAAAAAATACAGTTTAAAGTAATAAAGAAAAAGAAAAATTGAAAAAAAAAGAGAACAAAAAACAAATGTCAAACAAATAACGAAATAAGAAACACAATTAAGGTATATTGTTTCGTATTCTACGATGCAATATAATTTTAATACATACGAGTAGCAAAAATTAATATTTCAAGAGTGATTTTTATGATTTGATCGGTTTTTCTTTTATGGCGAAGGAACATAAAATTACACTTTGAGAGGTGGAGATAGCCTGAAATCACGTCTGTGAGCGGCTAATTGGTTATCGGGCAGTCTTGAGAATCTAATAAGCCAGGGTCAGTCCGCAGGGGATTTTACAAATTTCTGCGCCATTGCTGAAATTAGCGCTGTTGAAAATGACACCATTTTGATCCTAGCTGACTCAAAACGAATTTTCAGTTAAGAGGCACAGTCCTGCAAACTGTGAGATCTTCACAAAAAAAATTAGGATCAACTTAGAAAGGGACGAATTCTACTCATCTCGTACCCCTTTCCACTGTAATACAGCAGAATCAACCCTTCATTCCTTACTTTTGCTTTAAAACGCAGAATAAATAGCCTAATATACAAATAAAAGAAAAATAAACTTTGAATGAAGTGTTACCTAAATAGCACATCAATCATTATTATCAGAGTAAGGGACTGAATTTTAATTCAAGATAATGTGGAACGAAAAATAAGATAAAGTTATTCTTGAAGGGTAATAAATTATTGAGACTCCTACGAAAGGAATGAAGAACCACTTCGCAGAAAAAAGGTGATTTGCATAATTCGAGAAACAAATGTTCTAATTATGTTGCCTTATTCATTTCAATTTGTCTCGAGTTTATTTGCTTCAACCTTCTCTTGATAAAAGAAAACAGAAGCCGTAAACTTTCAAGTCAACAAAGGCACGAATGGACCAATCAAAGATGTCTGCAGAGTGCAAATATACGTTTCGAAACTTTTGAAGTAAAACAACACACTTAATTGGTCTGTTCCCAGTAAACATTTTTTATCTAATGAGGAGCCATGTATGATCCAGCGTAGATGCGTTAGATCATCGCTGGAGCATCCTATTAAGATCTGAAACTGGTATAAGTGTCGTCCAGCAGACATCCATGCCAGCTCTGAGAAACCGATCCATAAGAGATCCATGGGTTATTCATGAAGGTGGTTTGACTGAGCAGGAATTAATTCCGAAGGATATCCAGTGGATATCTACTGGACCTGTTTCTCGGAGCTGGCATGGATGTCTGCTGGACGACACTTATACCAGTTTCAGATCTTAATAGGATGATCGAAGCTGGATCATACACGGAGCTATATAGTGACAAAAAAGCACCCTAGTGCGCTCTGGATGAGAAAAATAGAAGTAGCTTCGTAATTTAGCTTTAGGCTTTCCCTCTACAGTCTGTCAGACATATTTAGTTTACATACACTTAGAAACACATTAGAGACACATGGTATATTTTTACAAGTTAATTTACAAGGATGAAAGTGTACTTACAGATGTCCTGTGCTAGGAATTGAACCTAGGTCGTCGGGGTGATAATCAGATGCCTTACCGATTGCTCCAACGCGAGAGATATTATTTTAATAAGATTATAATGCATTTAAAGACTCGTTGGTCCGACCTTTTTCTTGGATCAATGTTAGATCACATTTCAACCATTCTATTTCTAGGTTGAAATTTAGATGTGTATTGGATATTAGACGGACTTATTTCTTGGATGAAATTTAGACAGCCATTAGATATCAAACGGACTTTTTTCTTGGATGGCATTTAGACAGCCATTAGATATCAAACGGTATTGTTTCTTGGATGGCATTCAGATAGCTATTAGATATCAGACGGCATTGTTACTCGGATGTCATTTAGATGGCTATTAGATATCAGACTGGACTTATTTCTAGGATGAAATTCAGACGGCATAAGGGTGATTTCACGGTAACAAGACTTTTTGAGTTTAAAAACAATTCAAGAATGATCAAATGCCGTCCATAGTCAAAGTTCACTCTTACTGCGTCATTTTTAAATATATTCACAGAAATTGCACACAAAATGAACCTTCTTTTTCAGTCCTCTTACTGATTTATATGTCATCCTTATGGTTTCGCTTATTGGCATAGTGACATTGTAATGAGATAACGCTCACATTTATCTTACTGATGGAAAACAGTAATTAATTACTTACTGCATGTTACTGTACGGGAATATAAAATATCTAGTGTGTCAAAAACCCCATGGACATAAAATGTTGGGTTTAAGATCGTCTTATTCTGGATGTCTCGTGATTATAACTTTACTTTTACTTTCGGAGGTGACACAAATAGTCAAGTCGATATCCATCTGATAACATAGAATTAATGCTTTCAATCTATGTTTTCGAGAATATCCAGTAGTTATCGAGGAAAGGTCTAGATAAAGTATATTAATAACGGTTATCTAGTGGATATCTAAAAAATAATTGAAAGTTCGCCAATGTCGATAGTGAAGAGTATAGTTATCGTATAGATGTCTCAGATATCACTCTCTATTCAAGTTTGTACCCGAAGTTTATAGAATAACTAATTGTGGTCCTCGGGATATCTGAATTGCTAGTACTACTGGAGTATCTCCTCAAGATGTCTAAGAGATCTTCTCATTGAAGTTAATTTTAATAAAACACGTTGAAGAATCGCCTGGATATCCAATAGATCACTCGTCCTACAAGGACTTTGTGAATAATCTGTTGGATATCCATGAGGTATCCCACGTTCAAGCTATGTTACTCCTTCATCCATTGGAGATCTAATGGTTGTGACATTTTCTTTGCTTTCTTTGGATCTCTCATGGTTGTTCTTTGGACAAGAGTTCGGAAACATGATAATTCTTAGTCCACCATAAGATTACCATTAGATATCTTTATTTATACTTTAATATTTGTAGATCTAATGTACATCCACTAGATGTCCCAAAAGTATTGGCGATCTAAAGGATGTACACTGGATATCAAAAAAGGATGATCCATGATTTGATATGTATTAGATGATCCAGCGCTAAAAAAATGTTTATTGGGTTGCGTATTGCAATAGACCGATTTAGCGATGACGATACAATCAAAATTGGACCCAAACAAATGTTCCATCTCTATCACTCTCGTGGAGTTGTTACCCATGAGATATAGACTGTTTTAGTAGAGCGATATATCGTATCAATTGCCGTCCAAGGGCCTCTGGTTCCAAACAAACTCTGATTCAATGCATTTTCCCCATAAGCGGATTTTTGAACGGAAATTTAGACTATTAAATCAAACAATTAATGCTACCTTTTTGCGATTATGAATTCTATGTCCTTGAAAATGCTTAATTTTGCATCGTTCCACCCGTAAAACTGCCATAATCAACAAGATATTACAGATTAAGCAATGCGTTTGGAGGTTGGAATCACCCAAATGTTATTGTTGTTGTTGTGGAATTGGCGGGATTTCGGGCGATTTTAACCTACAAATGCGACATTTAATCGGTAATATCTCATTGATTTCGGCAGTTTTAGTCACGGAACCAGGCATAATCAAGCATAAGCATTTTCGAGGACGCAGAATTCATAATCGCAAAAAGGTCGTCGCATTAATTGTTTGATTTAATACCCTAAATTTCCGTTCAAAAGTTCGCTTATGGGGAAATTACATTGAACCAGAGGCCCTCGGACGGCAATCGATACGATATATCGCTCAACTAAAACAGTCTATTGGCTCCAAGTTTTCGAATGTAATTTCATGCCTGTAAACAACCGCAGTTATCTCAAATTGTATTCCACCATTAGATTCCACGCACCTTAAATAAATTAGTTATAGGTTCGTATCCATGTATGTACCACAATATGCACTAGACTATATTTATGATTTCAACCAGTTTTCATGTTAATTCCAGTAAAATTTGGCAACGGTGCCAGAAAAAGGAATGCGGGCCGTTTTGAAATCTCGGACAGAGATAGAGGAAGTAAACTTATGTTCAAACAGTGATCAAATCAGAAGAGTCTCAATAAAAAGTTAGTGAAAAGGGTCGCCAATAAGACTGCTTGAGCTCTGGAGTATCATCGGCCAATGCAATAAAAAAGTTTGAGTCGGAGACAGTCGTCAAACAATGATTTACAGTCGTGGAAGGAGGGGGGAGAGGGGGAGCATCGTCTAGCTACGTAGACTTAATTGAGTCAAAGTTCGTGTTCCTCTCATTATTCTCTTCTGACTGATCTCTCACAAAAAATCTCATGCCATCGGTCGGTCGTTGAACAGAAAATCAACAAAATCTAAAAAGGAGCTCTAATCAGTGCTTTGAACCGAAATTATTTCCGGTTTGGTTCAGCTCGGCTCGGTTCGGCTCGGTTCGGTGATTTGCTGTTCGGGATTCCCTAAATAATCTGGTTCTTGGTTCGGAAGTCACAAATAGCACATGTTCGCGGTTAGAAATTTGCAAATAAAACCGGTTCGCGCTTCAGAAGTTGTGAATGAAACCGGTTCGAGCTTTGGTTCAGATTCATGGGGCCAACAAGTTCGGTTTGGATCGCGATTCAATGACTTTTATAACAGATGGAACATTTTATAAAAAACAAAACAAAGAAAAATCACCAACTATTTTCTTCAACTAATAAAGAATCTTGAAAATGTTCAAAGTCAATGCTGTGTCGCGGCTACAATGCAGCAAAGAATTCGTATGGATTCTGTATTGCTTTTTCTTGGAACTGTTTTCAAAATTAACATACAGTAGAACCCCGATTATCCGCGGTGAGCTCGGAGCTCTTTTTTTGGGGAGGGGGGGGGGGCTGAATGGAAAGTGTTGAGATCTTTTGATTCCTTGGTTGACTGGGAAAACTGATAAGTAAAGCTACTTTAAGAAATAGTTCTCAGCATTACAATAAAAGAAGGTAATATTTATTTATTGTACAAATAGCTATAAATTTACTCCACTTTTGTACTTATTTCGAAAATACGTTATTAACGTTAATTTTCCATCCACGGATCGAAAGTTCGGATTATACGCGGTTTTCGATTATCCACGGTACCTCCGGTCCCAATTACCTCCGGATAATCGGGGTTCTACTGTATGTTGTAATTTCAATCGGTTTTGAGAACAAGCCGCCAAACCGGTGCACCTTGTTTCGTTCGGTCCGGATTTTAGCTCTAGGCATTTTTTCTGTAAAATGGTTTGTGGTTTGGTTCGAGTTTCAGAAATTCGGCGATTCGGATGCGTGGTTTTCAGATCGCAATTCGGTTCGGTTCGATTTAAATCCCTACATGGCTCTACTTCATATAAAGAATGGCGCATAAAATTATAGGAAAAAATCTTTGCTGTAATTTTACAGACAACTATTGGAACCTCATCCTAACCTCTCAATAATGTTTACAGACCAAAGACATTATAGAAGAAGACTGGCCCCTGCTATCTCTTTGCACGGAGGAAAAGTGAAGCCGGTCTTGGCACGGGCTGATGGGCAGGGCACTTCCCCGCGCGGGGGTATGAACCAATTTAACATTAGCTCTTATGGAGCTTCGCTCTTCAAACCTATTTTAGTCAATTATTTCAGCAAATGACAATGTCGAGTCTCACATATGTTATATAGAGTAGTGTAACGTACATTTTAACCGAAAATTTGGGTCAATTTAAAGCGTCCGTTCTTTAATAATCGAAGTTAACGATCGGTCGGTCATTGTTTACTTTTGCACCCGTAACCTCTCTGCCGTACTTTCAATCGTAAATATCTAGCGGATAAATTGACCGAAACTTTCGTTTAAGTTCGTCAATCTCAACTTTGGCATAATCTGCATATCATATCTGCGTACTTTTGAAAACTAACAGTAATTAACATTCTTTTGAAACAGTTTTATGTCTCGGCTCCATAAGCCGCAATGTTAATTTGGTTCATACCCCCGAGCGGGGAAGCCCTGCCTATGACAGTAACCGGCTTCAAATCTCGCCGCTAGGGGCCAGTCTTCTTCTATAATGTCTTTGTTACAGACCTAGCTAACCTAGAACACGCTTCCGCATTCTCGCTACTCAAATCGCCCTCCTACCTCTCGGAAATATACCAGGCAATATGAATAGAGCATAGGCGTATATGTAGAAATGCATTTTTTATTCGAAGAAGATGCGCCGATCATGAGTGCGGTTAAGGATGAGGGATGTTCGTTCCTAGAAACGTATATCGCCAATATGGTGGAATCTCGGCCATTTTTTGCTGTACTAATCATGGACTTGAAAACTCCAGAAAATCGATTAAAACATGATAGCAACTACTTACTACAACGTCAGAGGATGGTTTATCTCGTAGTTTTGAGTCAAATATGTTCATGGACGTCATAATTTCACTCACCTGAAAACAAACAAATTGTTCGAAATAATTAGTCGAAATTATGTTCAGAGAGACAAAGCATTGACATCAGAATGTATGTATAATTATAATTATAATAAAAATATTTTGTTGGGCAAAAATGCCTTTTTGCCCAGAAAGGGTGGGCAAATTGCGATTTGCCCGGGGTAATCGCGATCTGCCCGAGCAAAACGTTTCAAAACGAGCAAAACTAGAGAGACTCATTGGTGGCATCAGAAAGTCATCAAATGCAATAACAAACTCACAAGAGGCGTTTAATGAAATCCAAAATAGCGGATAAATATCGAGCAATCAGTATGCATGCACCGTGAACATCCAAGGATGGCCAACTTTGACAACCTCACTGGAGGTAGAGGTTATGTGTTCGTTTACGTTTTGATTGATTGAGATCGATATTATGAGGTTGGCTATCTTTAGATGTTCTCGGTGCATGCATACAAATTGCTCGATATTTCTCCGCAATCTTGGATTTCATTAAACGCCTCTTGTGAGTTTATTATTGCATTTTATGACTTTCTGATGCCACCAGTGGACTTTCCAGGCGATTTTACATTAGATTAAACATTCTTAATTGTTGAAGCAAAAGCTTGCAACAGACCCATTATTGTGGATTTTAGAGGTGGGGGTGAACCTACTAATTGAACGCTATACTCTTACTTCATGATAATATGTGGTCAGAGTCTGATGTTATGAAACTAATACATGCTCATTCTATCTTCTCATTCTTCCTCATACTCTGATTCAGAAACCAGCAACTCTTGTGCGGACCACGTTCCAACCAAATAAAAAGCAAAATAGAAAACTTAAAAAAAAACAGGTCGGAAAAATGTTAATATAAATAATGCATTTGAGGAAGTTACTCCCGAAACTTCCATGACGGTCTAATATACACCTCGACGCTGATCGAGCAAAAACTGACGCTTGGAACACAATCGCCGTAATCTTAGAAGTAAACGAAGATAAAATGAACAAATTCAAATCCTGTTAAAAATTCAAGCTCAAGAAAAGATTTAAGTTGCTGCAGTATCATCCGCTCTTATAAGAAACGGAGAAAGATACGTTTACAAAGAATACTTCCAATACCTACAATCATTCCCAAATTATTTTCATTTCAAATTGCGATACAATGAGATGATTCCCGACCGTTGACTCGATACCATTCATAGGTGATGTCCAATCCAAGTTGCCGATTTGCCCAGTTTACATGTTGGGCAAATTGTATTTCGGTCTGCCCAGAATCAGCGAGCATATCGCGTTTTGCTCGGGTAGATCGCGATTAATCTGGGCAGATTGCGATTAGTCCGGGCAGATTGCGATTAGCCCGGGCAGTGGCGTAGCTAGGAATTTTTCTGGGGGGGGGGGGTCCGGGGTCCAAAAATTGTCATGGGGGGGTCCAAAGATACAAATTTGGTCAAATTTGTCTGAAAACGCAAAAAATGACCTTTTTTTAGGACAAATTTTGGTGTCATGGGAGGGGGGGGGGTCCAGACACCCTGGACACCCCCCCCCCTTGGCTACGCCACTGGGCCCGGGCAAAAAAGCATTTTTGCCCAAAAAACTGGGCGAATCGCGATTTGCCCGGGCAGATCGCGATTTGCTCAGCCGTCGGTATTTGCCCGGAACATATCGACTCAAAAGTATTTGGTCAAATCAAATTGAAGAATTGTTTTTTATTAACCGATTAACATTTTTGTTGGCGCAGGCAGAGTAGTGAACGAGGACCAGAACTTGCTTCGGATCCAAAATCACTCCAGACCCAAAGTAGGACATAATTTAATTATATTTATGGGACCTGGGGTGGAAATAAATATATGGACCCTTATACTCAAAGCCCAAGTAGAGTGCGTGGTGAGTGGTTCTCGACACCATTTTTATAAGTCGGGGATCGTCGTTGTTGATTAGTGGAGACATCACGTACAACTTACGCTTGAAGTCTCGAAGTCACGTTAATCGGAGGACCATCCGTGTCTCATACTCTATCTCGGCCCACAGCTTAGATCTGCGGGCTGACTACTTATTTTTACGTTAAACCAACAGTTAAGACAGTGTGACTGTCTATGAGTGACGCTATTAGTCTATAAGAATTGTAAGACTTGATTGTTGCTATGGCAATCATGATTTAATAGTCCCGTCTTTAGAATAAGCTACCCATGATAGTATCCGTTATAAATAGTTATAAGTAATAGGAAGCTTATTTACGGTTACTGTAGGAACGGCCAAGTCTCACAATGCTCCACTATCAATGGAGCTATTGCACACTTTTGCTATAAGCGATTTAATAGTCGATTCTGGTGTAAATACCTCCAAAAATAACAATGCCAGCACTAAAAACTTCTGAAATCCAATTCTAAACTCAATAGACGCTTGTATTTGCGCGAACGTATTGGTGGCTTAGGTCAGTAATAATGGGAGATTCCCATCTTACGATACTGTAGCTCCACCAAAGACGTAATCACTACTCTGGTGACTAATTACTCTGATAATCATCCTTGTCAGCATGGAGAGAGTGACGAAATTGAGATAGGAATCTCCCATTACTGCTGCCCTATGCCACCATTACTCTCGCGTAAATAAAAGCGTTTGTTGATGTGTTCAGGAGGAGTGAATTTCGGAAGTTTTGAGTACTGCCATCGTTAGTTTTTGAGGTTTTTACACCAGAATCGACTATTCAATCGCTTACAGCAAAAGTATGCAACAGTCCCATTATAAGCCTACAGCTCCTCTGTTTGATAGACTTGTAAAAAATAAAATACTTTACTGAAAAAAAAAAAAAAGTTAGACTTTAATGTTGCGGTACCGCCCTGCAGCTTGAGAAAACAAATCGCCTCGGCTTGGCAAAGTGTTCTGTTGCGTTGGTGGAAAATTTAAAATTCAGTTTAAACAAATTTTAGATTTAAATTTTAGCGCAACTGATGTATGCATGTTTACGATTTTCAAGTCAATTGATACTGATTAAAATATATTGATCATAGTCTTGTTCAGTTTCTTCACTCATTAATGTCAACCTACTTTTTTCAGTTCATTTATATTTATATAAAATCCATAGAACTGACAACAATGTTTCTCGCCCCCTCATCCACCCCACCCCTTTCTCTCTCGAGACAGGTAAAATATATACGCTGGTGGCCGTGCTTCGCGCAGAGCACGAGCTAAAACGCAAATAATTTAATAGAGATGTAAAAATAAAAAGAAATAAATGATAAATGAATGATAAATGAATACCAGGGTGGTAAATGACTGCCCAAGAACACGTGCAATGCATTGAATAAATTGGTCCCAGGCACGCGGAGAAGTTGTCACAGAGCAGGTAAAAAACATTAGCACCCGTGCCACTGATAAATGTCAATTTGATTACCATTACTCCGTGGAAAAAGCATTGTTTCAAGCGTGGAAATTCTCTTAGATGCACATTGCGCACATTTTTAAAACTAGCTCAGTTTAGGTGTCATTCTTCATTGTATTTTATACGCTAACTGTAATTTATGGGGATTTAATTTATTTTATTTTTCTCCTGTTCTTTTGGTCCTTTATGAAAGTCAAAGCACATGAGAATCATCCTATACTGACACCCTACCAGAGCTAGATAAACCGTAAATATTTGTAGCACCGTTTGCTTGGCTAATGTTTACTTGCACCCATGGGCGGTCCTTGGCCTCAATTTTTTTTGATTCTCAACTATTTTTTGGCTATTTCCTGGGAAATAGTGGGTTTTTCTTCGCCTCAATAAAAATGGCCCATTAAAATATTGCACCCTTTAGGCTATAGTTTAGTCAGCCTGTGGTTGTTAATCTGGCCCTTCTTTAGGTCCATTACCATAAACATTTAATTAAAAACAGTTTCTCACAAAGTTTCACAAATTGTATTTCATATGACTAATGTCGATAGGTCATAGTTCTATATCAAATTAGTTTCGAGCTTGACCGCTTGTCACTTGATACAAAAAATAAGATTAATTTGCTCACAAGATTGGATCCAGGATTGGAACATCTGCTTCCAACCATAAATAAACCCTATAATACTGCAAAAAAAAGTTTTAATGGACGATTTAGCGAAGAGCCCAGAATTGCACAATTACGTATCACAGCGGAAATAAGACATGACGTCTTTGTTGGTTAATGACTACTTCATCCTGACTTACACTTGGCTGGCCCCTAATAACTATGTATCTCTTGAAGTTTCTATTGAGTATTTAGTTTAATTTTGTATATTTATTCAAAATATTTTGGAAATGTGTTGGTATCTTTTTGAAACTTAAAATACTTCAAGTTTTTATCCAAAAAGTAAAATAACTCAATTTTTTCAGAGGTGCTACATATGACCACTTTACGCGAAACCAATTTGACATAATTGAAGTAAAAAAATGCCTCCCGGCAGGCCGGTAAGACGAAGTAGATTCCATGCTTGGTTAAATAATTTTTTCACAAATTTAAATATAGGTTATAATTTTTGTTGAATTTTTCTCTGAATTTTTCTTTTTTATTTAATCAGCTGCTCAAAATCCAAATATTAAAAAGAATTGAAAAAGATTATATTACCATTAGAGAAATGTGTAATCTTTACAATGCAAGTGAGAAATAAAAGCTAGGTTATATTAGTTTTTCACAAATTTCAATAAATAGGTTATGTTATGATTTTATTTGAATTATTCAATTTTTTTTTTTTTTTTTTTTTTTTTTTTTTTTTTTTTTTTTATCAGCTGTTCATCATTTAAATAAAAATGCCCATGAGAAAAAGATTATAGTACCAAGATAGAAAAATGTGTAATCTTTGTAACGCTAATGAGGCATAAATCTGAATAACAGCAGCTGATAAAACAAGAAAATAAATAAATAACGTACCTAAGCAACAGTGTACGTGTAAAACAAAGAAAGAGCAATTATACCAGTACACCATCCTTGTCTTTCACTTGTAAAATCCCATAAGAAACTAAATAGCTCGTAAAACACGTAAAACACAAGGAAAATTTAAGAAATGGAGCATATGACCTAAAAACATCCTCCACGATATATATTAAAATTTACGATACAAAAAAACAATTTCTTCATATAAAAACACTGCCAAAAAACCCGAAAAACACATCACTATAACTCGCTTACAACGCAAAACACGAAAAAATGACTCGAGTAAAAAAGTTGCGTAACAAAACGGCCAACATAAATTTCCCCAAAAAAAACACTCAATACAAACACTCCTAAAAATAAACCTCAAAAACACATTTTACGACTCAAACACGGCCCATAACGCGAAAACTAACTGTCGGATTTACACCATCTTCGAACTCATCCAAGAATTAAACCCAACGAATAGTTGAGACAAATTTCAAAAATAAAAACCAAAAATTACGAACAGGATCGTGGGACATAAAAACGGTAAAACTGGCTGAAACATACATATAAAGATATATATATATATATATATATATATATATATATATATATATATATACGTTGCCAAATTGCACGCTACGCCACTGGTGTGCTCGAGTAGATCGTAGTAGGCAGGATTTCACATTTAATCAACTGAAGAATCTGTCATACCGACGACCAATGAGCACATTTGTTATTTATGGAAATGAGATGCTTTTTTTTTTCTCTCTTTTAAGTAGATTCCAGGAATCTACTTATTGCAGAGGGTGCGATGTTGGATTTTTCGGGAAATTTTATCAAATGAGCACGTTTCATGGTCCCCTGAGTGAGAAAATACCACTCGTTGAAAATTTTATATATATATATATATATATAATCACTGTTTAAAGAGTGGGAACAAGGCTAAAAAACATTAATAAAAACCAAACGTTTCGGCCGCAAACGCTGGCCTTCTTCAGTGGTGAATAATAAAAAAAAATTCATTTTATGTATCATATCTCACTGGGTTTGTTGTGTAATTTATTCTTTGGTTTTAATGGTTGACTTGCTATTTTGGATGTTGATGAGTAAGTTATTTATACAAGGTTCCTTTGCTATTATCATCATGTTTTACAATACTGTACGTAAACTTCATGGAATTAGTACTGTGACGTTTCTAAGGCGGTTTAGGCGTGAAAGCAAGAAACTTGTCGCAGTGTATTGCAGGAAAATTTTTCTATTAAAATGCCGAAAAAACGGTGTTTTTCCTTCGTTCATCAATTTCCATGTAAACCATGTGGCTCAATGTTTGAGAAGTAAACGTAATAAATTTGACAACATGAATGAAAATTTCAAGCATTCAGTTTTAAATTTGTGTATTGAGGAAGTTCATTTGGAAGAAAGAAACATCACACAGTCAATTCAGAACATCATATTAAAGCTTAAAGTTATATTGCCGCCATTTGTTTTAGCAGACTTTGTGTCACATACCACCATTAGTATACAGCAGGTAAAACAAACAACACAAACACGTTTGGAAAAGAAACTTAACATGCTATTGAATGCCGCTAAGGAGAAGTACATTGGTCGTTTTGGTCCATTTTTGGAGAAAAGAAATAATTGGATAGAGAATATTTCCAACGAAGAACTGCCTGAATACGTTCTAAGAATTATGTGTTTAGGTCCTATGTTTGCCGTTCCTTATTTTAAAGTAGGAAGTGAAAAATTTGGTTTCAAACCGGTTCCGTTAGAAAAAATTATTGTTACCATAGAAGATAAAATTCGTAATGAGCCTCTTGTCGTTGTATCTAAAATTAGAGAAGGGATTTGTTCAGCTATCCAGCGTTATCATATGCAAGTGAAGCGGAATCAAGTCCCTGAAAACATTCAAGTTGTTTCCAACAGGAGGTTTAGTGATGGTTGGTTTATGAACAACTTTAAACAAGACTTAAAAAACACCAAAATTTTTTGCAAAAGAAACAAACACATAAAATTTATTAAAGCAGATAAGTCCAATAAAACTGTTGTCATCAGCAGGAACGATTACGACCAAAAAATGTTGGATCTTTTGAGTGATAAAAATACTTACAAGAAGGTTGCCAGATCGCTAGTTTCGTCTCAGATGAAAAAGAATAATTGTGTCGTGAATTTTTGGTTTAAGGAGGGTTTTATTGAAGAAAATTTTTTTAAACATTTGACTGTAAGCACTGCCAATGTTGCCAAAATTTATGGGCTCATAAAACTTCACAAGGCAGGGTTGCCGATCCGCCCTATTGTCAGCACAGTCGGTGCTCCTTACCATACTATTTCCAAATTTTTCACGGGTATTTTATCTAAAATTGTGGGAAAACTCGATTCTCATGTCAAAAATTCGTTTGAGTTCTTTACGTTTATTAACGGCGCAGAAATACCTGATGGGTTTAAGCTCATCTCTTTTGATGTCAAAAGCATGTACACGAACATCTCTGTGGAATTAGCCATGGAATGTGTGCAAGCTAGATGGAGTGAAATTGAAAATCATTGTAAAATCCCCCAAGAACATTTTTGCCATATGTTAAAAACTTGTATTTCCTCAACGGTTTTTCAGTATGAGGATTCTTTTTACCAACAAATAGGTGGTTTGGCCATGGGAGGAAGTATATCTGCCGTTCTTGCTAACATCGTTATGGAACACATTGAGCTTCTTTTTCTCAGTACAACTCCGTATTTCATTTATTTTTATAAGAGATATGTAGATGATTTGTTTTTATGTGTTAAAGAGGATGAGATTTTGCCCATTCTGGAATTTTTTAACACGTTTAATCCCCTCATACAGTTTACCAGCGAAATCGAGGAAAATGGCTGCCTCAATTTTTTGGACATGTCACTATTAAGAGTGAATAACAAGGTATTGTGCAAATGGTATCAAAAACCTACGTCATCGGGCCGCTATGCCAATTTCTTGTCTGTTCAACCTACAAGCATCAAAAAGAATGTTGCGATGAATTTAGCGCGCCGTATCATCTGTTTATCTGACAAATCTTTTCATCTTGAAATGATTTGTAAAGGTAAACAGCTTCTTATTGAAAATTGCTATCCACATGCCTTTGTTAATAAAATTTTTAAAAGTGTTTTGCGCGTCCATAATAATGTGAATGTTAATTTGAACCACAGTGATATTTCTCAGCACTCCGAACAAATTGAACATCGTGTTTGTTTGGAAAAATTGGTGTGCATTCCGTATGTTCCTTTTTTGTCCGAAAATATTTCAGCTTTTCTCAAACATTTTAATTATCAGGTTGTCAATACGAGGTATAACACTTTACAATGCTTAATGTCAAAACTTAAGGCTAAGACTCCCAAACTTCAACAATCGGGAGTTGTTTATAAAATACCGTGTAGTAATTGCGACCTTAGCTATATAGGTCAGACAAAACAACACTTATTTAATCGTCTGAATGGTCATAAATATGATAAAAAGGAAGTGACTGCCCTTCACAAACACCAGAGGGAGGAAGATCACACCTTTAATTTTGAGGAAGTTGAAATTTTATGTCGGGAAAAAAGGGATTTTCCTCGTTTACTGCTTGAAATGATTGAGATTATCAAGCATGAAGGGAGCGTTTGTAATTCGCGGGGAGACGTTCAAAAATTAGCGCCTTCTTACCATGCGTTTTTCAACAGCCGCACGCTGTCTGGTGGCGATGTGTAATACTACACTGTTGTCATTGGTGGTCGGTGGTTGTTGCTCATCGATTTGTCTCTGTTTGAGGTTATCCTCGTGTTTATTTTAATTTATTTGTCATGTCACGGTCCAGTATGTAGCAGTTAGTACTTTAATTCCTTTCTTTCTTTTTTTATTATTCACCACTGAAGAAGGCCAGCGTTTGCGGCCGAAACGTTTGGTTTTTATTAATGTTTTTTAGCCTTGTTCCCACTCTTTAAACAGTGATTATTTATGTGTCTTGGGCTGTTCGTTTTTCATTTTATGTATATATATATATATATATATATATATATATATATATATATATATATATATATATATATATATATATATATATATATATATATATATATATAAAATTTTCAACGAGTGGTATTTTCTCACTCAGGGGACCATGAAACGTGCTCATTTGATAAAATTTCCCGAAAAATCCAACATCGCACCCTCTGCAATAAGTAGATTCCTGGAATCTACTTAAAAGAGAGAAAAAAAAAAGCATCTCATTTCCATAAATAACAAATGTGCTCATTGGTCGTCGGTATGACAGATTCTTCAGTTGATTAAATGTGAAATCCTGCCTACTACGATCTACTCGAGCACACCAGTGGCGTAGCGTGCAATTTGGCAACGTTGGAATGTGTCCATTTAAACCCATAAAAATGATCGAACCATTGAGTGTTCGGCGAACACCTTTGCATTCGATTTTTTACATGGATTTAAATGGACATATTCCAACGTTGCCAAATTGCACGCTACGCCACTGGAGCAAACCTGCATTATTTATTGATTATATTGAAAGTGGGTACTCGTGGCTGTAGACTTGGGCCCAGTCAACATGTGGCAACAACGTATCTCACCAGTCACCATCGAGAAACTCTGGACAGGTGAAATTTATGCCTCCGATGAAGAACTTAGATAAATGAGGGCAATTTTGTCCGTAGAATCCTTCAACTCACGTGATTTTTGCGTAATTTATCTGTACATTTGTTGGACGTATAAAAGATAGCTTTGACCTTTATATATCTCACCGATCTGCCCCCTTTGAACTTTCGATTTTCTGAGGTTTGGATTCAAGCATTTTCCTTTCTCTCTGGAGAACTAAATATATTCATCGTGTCTCCGTAAGTATTAGATAGTAGATATATGTATATCTACATCCATGTATTAATATGTATTAAGCTCCAAGCCAATGAAATGAGATGAGAGTGATCCCTACAGACTTTTTGGTTTCAACTTAATTCAGTCATCAGTCACTGTACTCAGGCCACTCAGGAACCCTTTTAGGCAAAAGGTTTTAGGATATTGTAGGCAAAATTACCACTGTATAGTGTATATACCCACTCTACAAAATCTGTTTTCGCCTTGAATATAGAAATTGAAGGCATTTTACGATAAGAAATAATGGAAAATTAAAGAATCAGGTGAAACCGTGTCGATCTATAGGTAAAGTATCAGAGCATTATATTGTGGTTGTGAATAACTGCAGGTTTTTGCTAAGAACTATATATACTTGAATGTTATTTTTAAGCTCTCGTCATTTTTTTTTATAATCCCCGCATTTCCAGTTTTCTGGGGTACGAAGTCTCTTCCCTCAACCCCACTGAAGACCATATCCTTAAGCACGCTATAATGGCGTTTCAGTAAAGTTAATAACACAAAATTTAATAAGTTGATTTTGTAGTGACTTAAAAGCTTAGCTTCGATGTACCATGACTTAGTTATTAACAAACATCGATCATAATTGATTGGAACTCGTCAATGAAACACATGTCTTTCCCGCATGAATCACCCTTTATACTTTGTTTTTTTAAAACTTTAATTACATCCAAATTTGTATTTTTAGAAATATGTGTATATTCTACGTCCGACCCCTTCCATTTACTCGCTCAACCTTGCGTCATTACGACACTGCCGTTATATGTATAGCAGTTTTGTGAGTTTATTAATGAATTTTAGACTTTTTTAGTGTGATTTTCATGATTTTAGCCGGTCTTTTCATTAGATTGGACTATTTATTTGCTTACAGCCAAAGTTTGCAAGAGCGGCTCTTTATTCTCGATTTACCCCCATTCTCCTCAAATCTTCCTCTAACTGACCCCCTTCCTCTTTTCACCCTCCATGTATTTCAAATGTCAACTATTTGAAAGTCGAAGAATTTAGTTTCGAGAAAAAGTCAAAGAACGAGTTGAAATTTGGCCCAAAGTTTGTAATTTTTAAAAAACAATTACTCAGATAGAGAAAAATATCGTTCACGCGTTTAGTCTGTGCTACAAAGCCAAACTTTGCGAAATCGAGTCTCATCGTAGGTACCGATGTGCAAAACCTTGTCGTTGCAAAAAAAAATGGAGGAGGGAAGAAAAAAAGTAAAAAGTAAACATCTGAGGAGTGAGTGAGAGAGACGCGCGCCTGCCGCGGTGGCTTTGAGACGTGGGTACGGATAAAGTTTCTGTTCGCGGAGGATTTCAGCTTTTTAATCTTCTCTCCCAGATTTTTATCCGCATACTATTTATTTATTTTTCTCCTATTAATTTTACCGCAACATCTGAAAGAAAAAAAAGAAAAAAAAACGTCATCAGTTCTCTTTCTACCCATCCATCATCAAAACGATCGCTCTCAAGCTCATTTCATTTTTTCGCGGTTAAAGCGGGAAGAATATTCCATTTTTTTTTTTTTTTGCCCCTCTTTATCGAATATTATATTCTTTTTTTCCACGTCTTTACTCTCTTATCCTTTTCGAATATGAAGCACTCCATATCAATTTTCAGACGTCGCACAACTTCCAAAGTGTTGCCATATCAACTGACTTTCTCGTCATTTTCGATTTATTCATGCGATACTAGATACAATGACATGATATTTCAAGACAAATAATGAAAGCTTTTCTTCACGAATATTTAAGTTAACGTCGTACAGTAGGAAGAAAAGCAACATTTATTAGTCGTCATCAACACTTTTATCGTGGATATCTGTAAACGGATACGTGGGATTTTTTTTTCTTATTTTTCTTCTTCTTCTTCTCCTTCTTTTCGGAAGTTTTATGCGTCCTCTTTCACAAACTAGTTCAGACGAAATGGAAGAGAGAAGAAGAAGGAAAAATTAAAGAAAAAAGAGTTACAGCCATGTCCTTCCAAGATTACTATGGATCTGAGACCATCAACCTGTTATTGGTCCCCTTTAAAGTGTTAATCAAAAAGGAGAGCTCTGAAACCAATCATCCCTCCGCTACATGCGATATAAGCAGTGGCGTCGCGTACAATTTGGCGACAATGTATTCTATCCATTTAAACTCATGTAAAATATCGAATTCAGGGGGTGCACAGTGCACAAGGAAAATTCGATATATTTAATGAGTTTAAATGGAGCAGCTGCATTGTTGCCAGATGGCACGCGACGCCACTGGATATAAGCATAAGCTATGCTCTTGTTAAGCCTTTAGGTTATTAAACGTAGTGGGCGGATTTACTTGGTTATAGAGCTCTACTTTTTGATTAACACTTTGGAAGGACCAGAGGTAGCCCTTCATTTATCAATTCTATCAGCCTTTTCCAATAAGGATTAAAATATTATATGACTTCAAAAATTATCCTGCAATCTCTCTCATCATCCCTCAGGACCAGTGGCGAATTTAAGCGTGCTATCTGGCAACTTGACATTTTGTCCATATGAGCCCATAGAAAAGGTCGAATTTGATGATCACCACCAGTTCTTAAATAGTTCGATATTTTTTGTGGGCTTCAATGAGCCAAGTAGCTAGATTCCAAGCTTCGCCGTTGCTTTGAATGGATCGGTGAACAAAGGCGAGAAAGAGGGGGTTTTATCACAGAATAATACAATCAACGGAAACTCTGTCGGATTTTGAAGCAAATTCATTTCGCGTCCGCCATGTTGGGATATAGGATGTTTACATCTGGATTCGCGCGCGAAAAAAAAATAAGGGACATGATCCGCGAAATTTTCACTTTGAAATGCCATTAGAATAAAAGTGAGGCTGGAAACTTGAGATTTCTTTCCAGAATTTACAGAAATAAATGAGTTTCAACACAAATCACACTCGTCCGCCATGTTGGGATATATGACCACAGAGTTGCCTATTTGGTGCCGTTAAATTCCAAACTTGCCTCCATTGGCTCTTATGGGATTTTCCGTTCTGATTGTATTATTCTGTAGTTTTATTCCTTTGTTTATCTTTGTCATATACATACGTGTTTCAATGAAGAGAAGAGAGGGGTAGATAATTTCTCTCATTGCGATACTGATGCTGTTGGCGTTGTCCAAATTTATTCGCGATTCGACGCCTGTGCGACGCACGGCGATACTCTGAATCGATGCTTAACGCGATGTCGGCCGACGACGCGACGACAAACCCGGGAATGTTTACTCAGTAACTAAAGCCGCGGTTTCGCATTACTCTCCTTGCTTGTTAGTTGTTAGTTCTCACTCTTTAGTCGCGGCAAAGCTACAGAAAGCAGCGCACAGTAGTGTGAGGAACTTGAGTCGTGTTCCCTGTCGATATATCAGATGATAAATGATAGCGTGAAAGATTAAAAGAAATTTATGTCTCTAGAGAGCATATGGATGCGCACACACGATCACATGTTGTCGTACTCGTAAACCTATGTAATCTCCCTTGTTCCGTCGCACTTTGGCCTGAGATCGGAAAAAATCTGGCCAAAAATCAGTGAAAAAAAAGGCATAAAAAATCATAATTTTCGACTTTCAAAGTTTAACCCGTTGAGGACTTGCAGGCTGATTCTGCTCGTTTGGATGAGACGAGACGAGATAGCAAGAATTGACCAATCCCAATGCTTTAAATGGCGTCACGTGACAGATTTGAAGTCATTTAACGGGTTAAAGAGTCATTCTTTTCAAATTCATGACTCTTTAACCCGTTGAATGACTTCTAATCTGTCACGTGACACCGTTTGAACCAATGAAATAGGTCGATTCTTGCTATCTCGTGTCGTCTCGTCCAAGCGAGCAGAATCATCCTGCAGGTTAGTTCAAGAGAACACCATTCCTCCATTTCTGCAGGAAAGGTAGTTAACTGTTCGTACTTGATGGAGTTGGAATTGCCTATACGACGAATTGAAGGCGCTCAACGAGACCTTATCTATTCTAGTGTTTTCAGCTACATATGTAATGTTTATCCGGAATGAATACGGAATCAATGTGAAATAAACTAGAGGAAAAAAATGAGTTTTCTCGGGATTGACCCATAAGGGCTTAATTTAAAACTTTCCACTGCCATATACTTTGATTTGAATTACTTTTTGAGAGTGTTTTCTGTGATTTAAAGTGGTCTTGAAAATTTATAAATTGTAAATTGATGAGATAAATTTACTTTCTGATTCTTGTCCGATTTTTTTTTTTTTTTTTTTTTTTTTATATCCGATCACAGTGCGTCGGCATCGATGCAATGCTGCTATTTTGAAGATATTGATGGAATTTTACAATACCATCGGTGAATCTATCGGTTGAAGCAAATATTACATTTATCAGTTCAGAGCAGAGTTGCCGTAGTGTGCACGGGAAAAAACAGAAAAAAACAATTTGGTCTAGCGATGACGAAACCTTTGGTAGATAAAATGACTCGGTAAAAGACTTTAATAGAGCAAACTAAAGGTTTTGTACGCCTGATTAAACGGATTTTGCAGGGTGAGCCAACAAACTCAGTTGGCTCAACTGAAGAGCCTTTTGCTCTGGGTCATTAATCTACCAAAAGTTTTGTCACCGCTTCCGTAGTAGTTTTTTAGTTTGCCTGCATGGGTAGCACGCTTTTGAAATCGATTTTGTCGACAGTATAAAGCCGCTAGTTCGGCACAGTTCGATTACTTTTGGGACACCCTTTTTATTACAGCGCGAAATTTATGGCTTTCAACCCAATGCTTGGCAACACTGGCGTAACCAGGGGAATTTGGCTTTATATCTCTCATCGCGTCTATTCGAATATTCATTGGGGAAAAGGACTGGAAGAGAATTTTCTTCTTGTCCCTAGAAATGCTATCGTGTCTCTGATGATTCCCTAAAGATTTATCCCTTTGTCTAACATAAATGTCTTGATAGAAACACAGAGCGTTGCAAACAGCGCGCGGAGTCTGCGGCTGCAATGTTGCGTTGAGCGCTCGATTCGAATTCGCATTCGAACTAAACACAGTCGCTCGAGCTGCTCGGAGGGCATTTGAAATCTCTTTGATTCATATTAATTACGAATAGTTGTAACCCGTTTAGTGTTTAAACCCCGTGCGTACTGTTCAAAACAACGAGGTATACCCGCAGTAGAGAGGCTGAAAAGCTGGATACCTGTTACAAGTCTTATCCCAATTAAAGTGTGACAGTATAGACGATCTGATTCTGGTTTGTTTGCCTCATTTTTTTTTTTAAATATTAAATCATAAATAGTAATTAACTCAGTGGAAATTGGTTTTCAAAGAAACGGCAAGTGTTTTAGAGTGGCTATCTGCACGGGAAAACAAAGTCTGGCAGAATTTACCGCATCTGCATGGCTGATTTTGGAGTCCGCTATCAAGTATGGTATAATCTTTACCATGATATGGTAATTGCAACGTACCTTGAGGTGAACTGTACTAACAGGTTATCTTAATTTACCACAAGGTACGTTGCATTTACCATACGCACGGAAAAAAATTGTTGGTAAGATTTACCATCATGATGACTGATTTCTGCACCTGCCAAAAAGATGGTAAACTTGACCATACATCGGGTTGAATTAACTAGAATTAATGTAAATTCAACCAGTGGCGGCTCGTGCAATCTGGCAACTGTGCAATTTTGCGATTTAAACGTATGCAAAAAGATCGATACTAGGTGAGACGCTGCGCCTCACCAAGTAATCGATTATTTTACACAGTTTTAAAAGGAGAAAATCCTTTGTTGCCACATTGCACGAGCCGCCGCTGAATTCAACCCAATAACTGGTAAAGTTTACCATATTCTTGGCAGGTGCAGAAATCAGTCATCATGATGATAAATCTTACCAACTATTTTTTTCCCTGTGATGGTAATATTTACCATACACTTGATAGCAGACTCCAAAATTAGCTATGCATATGGTAAATTCAACCATTCTTTTTTTTCCGTGAGGACACAAAATTTACGATTTATAGCTATCCTGGTGAAAGAATATTGCTTGTTTCTGCCATGCGTCAGTTTCCTTTTTGTGCAAATCTTTCCCAAAGAAATGTATTATAATCGATTTCTGTGTCCATAAAGCCACTTTAAAACACTTTCACTTTCGATTAAAAACAATTCCAAATGGATTCCTCACAATTTTGTTTTTGTTTTAGTTGAAACAAAATGAGGTGAACAAACCGAGCCTATGTGAAAGTGTCCATGAGCGATTATAATTGGTCTTACAATGAAATTGGTCGTGAATGGTTGAGAAATTTACGTTCAGTTTCTTGGCCTATTTTTGACGATCTCAGACCATAGTGCGATGGTATAATCAATATTAACAGACAGAAACATTAATTGTTTTCCGGTTACTTTGTCTCACTGTGAGGCGATCGAGTAATCTGATCAATGACAAGCTAAATTAAAAATGAACCCAGTTGCGCTTCGAAGGATATTTTTCGTTAATTTAAAGGAAAGGGAAGAGCAAATATTTGGTTTGACTTATTGATTTCATTTAGAACAGTGGTTCCTAACCTGCGATAGTCCGTACAAAACAGCTCTTTCTAAGAGTTGGTGACCTAATTCACTAAAATAAATGTTATTCACAAATTGACTTTTTCTCTCTATTGAAACTCTCGTGTTTGATTATAGAAATTGTGCTCGGATAAATTAGGTACTTGCGATTGATTTGATCAGATTATCATTTTCAGAAAAGAACCCAGAGTAACTATTCTCTCTGCGGCAATTTTTCAGACGACCCATTCGATGGTTCTGAGTCGAAACACACGTATAATATGTATCATTCTTCAAAGGCTTTGGATTTCAAAGCTAATTTGAAACCGGCTCTTGCCGGAAATGTATCGAATCCGCAATAGTCTCCATACATCTGAAAGTGAACTTATATCGGTAGACTCGTCGATGTTAGATCTCGCAAGGAATTCAAATGAGGATAACTCATAAACGCGGGTTAGGTTTCGGATTTTCGGATTGTATGTTTAGGGGCACCGATCATCAAATCAACGGAGACGCACGGCGAAAAATGAAAGCTGAAAAATAAATCATGCGGGAGGGAGTTTGTGAGACTGACTGCGTGTGTAATGCTTGTGTAAACGATCGAGGAAACTTTATTTGGTTTTCGCCAGTTGGTATCGTATACGTTTTCGGATACCTCTTTCGCAGCGTTGCCAGTTTGCGTGAACGAGTATTTGTATTGCCTTACGGCGGCGGACTTTTTCAAAAATGTGAATGAAGCTCTGTTTCACTTAAACCACAGACGTGCAGCAATTAATCCAAAAACAAAAAACAAGATACAAAAAACGAAAAACAAAAAATTAAAAATAAAAAACAAAAAATTAAAAAAAAAACAAAAAACCGATCGAGGAAGAAAAAACAAAATCAATATTGGTAACTCTCAAAAATAGCAAAATTCACTCGTCAATATAATCAAATTGAAACATTGCAAAACAATAATATATATGTTTTGGATTAAAAGACAAAAACGAGAAAAATCAAATCAAATTTTTAATAAAAAGTTATCTTTAAATTGATATTTTCATTTCTTTAATTGTTTTTTAACTATTACTTCTTTAACTACATACATACAGGGACGTTAGTTCTTCCTAACTTGTTACCTCGTCTAGATGCTGATGGCTAGATGCTTGCTTTCTAGATTTTGTTGTGAATTACTACTGTAGCGGCTTGTTACAGCATGAATCTCCTTCATTGCCATGATGAAAGGGATGAATTGAGACTAAATCCCAGCCAAAAATTTGCGTTAAAGAGTCATTTTTGGCCTATGTACATTTTTAATTCCTTGACTCAAGTTCATGATTTGATTACGACATTTATTCAAGAGATCCCATCGTATTTCTTGCTTTTTTCGCTTCGTACAAAAAATAGTGACATTAGATCGTCATTCATAAGTATAGCAGAAGTTCGTAGTAGCCCCATTACATCAATGAAAAGTTTGACAAACTGCACGATGTGGCAATAGTGCTTTGGAGATTTCTATTTTTCTTTTTTCAAACGCACGTATTTTATAAGTATAAAGCGCGCAACCGCGCTGTGTGAAGCTAACGGCGCACCATGGTATATGCTATAAAAAAAAGTGGTTAAAAAATCAGTGCAATAACAAATTCATAAAAAACTATCGTTTTTCGACGTTTTTAACTTAACTCAAAACTTTCCACTATCATTTTATATGGGTTTTGATTGTTTAAAAGTGTTTTGTGTGATTAAAATTGATCTTGAAAGTGTTCCAATGATGAGAAATTGATGAGAAATTTGCTTTCTGATTTGTTGCATGTGTTGCCACTTTTTTTTCCTATCTCAGATCACAGTGCGGCGGGGGTGGGAAAGGGTAATCTATCAAACTGTAGCTCTCTACCATACGTCATCGGCTTCTTCCCCGACTCCCCACACTGACCTAATGATCAAATTTAAACAGATTTTTTTTTTCTTTCTTCTTTTCTCCTTTTTTCCACCTCACCTCACCGCAGCCGGGGCGCGACGTACCCTCCTCATTTTTTCCCTTTCATTAAAAGTTGAGCCGAGGATTGAATGGATCGGTTCAGTTTCCCGAAGTGTAGTTGTCAAAAATCTCGCTGATATCTGACTCCTCTCCGCCTATATCTGCGCGTGAATAATAGGACATCCTCAGTCATCGGTGAATGCGTGAATGATGCATCACAGATAATATGCGTGCGCCGCACATTTGAAACGTTCCGACCAAAAATCAGCGAAATAAAATCACCTTAAATAATGTGTAACAGCAAATGTGGCGGTTCGTGCAATGCGGCAACAACGTTTTCTCTCCATTTAAACCTATGTAAAATAATCGATCTTCAAGGGACTCACTGAGTTTCTTAGCGATACTTTGGTATTGGTTCGTATGGCAATAAACAGGGTTGCCACATAGCTCGAGCCGCCACTATAGAGGGTCAACTTATGTAAAATTGGGCATGAAAATCAAATTGAGAGCGTTCAAAAGTATCTTAATCCTCTCCTGAACCCATGAAAGGTGTTTTAAGATGGAACATAAACCCTTATTGTGACCCGTGCTTCAAAGGGCTTGAAAGTAATGACCTGAATTGCGAAATATGCATACTTGAGACTTTGATACAATAACCCTGTCAGAATATTCTGAATTACGGACGTTGCGGTCTTTCAGAATTGTGTCCGTTTTGATGCTAAAAGTTCTACATTGTTCATCGTTAATCGGCCAGTTTTGGATATCAAAAAAGAAGCTGATAAGAAAAAAAAACTATATTTCGGCAAGGAAAGAAGGAATATAAACTATGAGTTTAAATGAAAAAAATCTTACTTCATATAGGAGGATGACTGTTGGCAAATTCTTTACGGACTAACTAACGTATTCAACTCCCTAAAATGCAAGTTTTTCAAAGGACCCTGACTTAATGCCTTTTAGGGTTGCACATGATCTAAGAAATAAATCATGGGGGTGTCTCTAACAATAAAAATAAAATATATACGATGCAAATTAACCATAAACGCAAAGTAGATTTTGGCGCCGGCCCAAAAGTATGGTAAACTTCACCAAAGTATAGTAAACTACATCAGATCAGATACAGAATAAGCAATCGGTTATCCTGATTTTACCTCAAGGTACTTTTCATTTATATCATACGGTGGTGAAGTTTACCATACTTTCTGGCTGGTGACATAATCTGATATGTGCGATATACGTAGGTATATATGGTTTAATTTATTGTACCGTAATTTTTTTCCATTCAGGTAAAATATAAACATTTTATATCATTCTTAAAATTTAAGATTTGTTTGTTCAATTTGTGAACAAACACGAAGCGCAAAGCGGGTGAAAGTAGGTATGAAAGTAATTTCAGAAGAAATTGGCATTTACAGCTCTGTCTATACATGCTTGGAGATGCATATTTTCGTCTTTTGCGCGCAAGTTGTCGTGACCAAAATCCACGCAAATAAAGTTTTATTTTACTTTTGGTTACGTTGACGGAAATTCCCGCAGAAGACAGAAGAAAACCCCTCTACAATGTGTACAAAGAGATGTGAACAGTAAAATCTTCTGGAACGACCTCTACTGCGTTTATAGCCGCTAAGAAGTTTTGTGCCGCCTCAGTGCAGTGATGTGTCACAGGGTGGCAAATAAAATCCGCGGTGAAATTGGTCTGTTTTTCTAAGTACAGATGATGGAAATATTTGCATCAAATTATCATAAGAATTGGTCAAGAGAGAAACAAATAGTATGCATCTGTTTTCATTCTTGAAAACGTTGAACCTCACCAGACTGAGATCATGAAGTCAAGTCAGGAAATAGCTCAACAGCATTCGACAATGGGACAAGGTCGTAACGATGGGCATTTTGGGCACCGTCTAGGCGTCTGACCTTATCAGGTCGAATTCGATTTTCTTTCAAAACACTAGACAACAAGTGTTCGATATCTGCATTACAATGCGCGACTACAGTAGACATAATACGGCGTCACAGTTCAAGCCAGTTATTCTGAGATCATTTTCACGGCGACGCACTGTGGCCTGAGATCGCCAAAAAGTGGCAAAAATCAGTGAAAAAAAGTCATCAAAAAATCTTTGTTTTCTACCTTTTATGCTTGATGGAAAACTTTGTTGTAACATTTCTAAGTTTAAATTACTTGTAAAGAGTGTTTGCTTCGATTCAAATTGGAATTAAAAGTTCATAAATGCGAGAACTTATTGAGAAATTTAGTCTCTGATTTTTGGCTATTTTTTGACGATTTCATAGACCATAGTGCGACGCGACGAGAAGCTTGGCGACATTAGACTGCTTTAGCACAGCCATATATAGTATCGATTGCCGTTTAGAGACCTCTGGTTCTATGTATTTTTCCCATAAGCGCACCTTTGAACGGAGATTTTGGCAACCAAAAAAATTAATACGACCCTTTTTTCAATGGGGCTTTTGCAAACTTTTGCTACACGGGATTGGAGAGTTGATTCTTGCAAAAAAACTGTAAACATGACGATGAGTACACTAAGAAATCACAAAATTCACTCTCAGAATCGAGCTTAATGGCGGTTCGACGCAAGTATCATGGGAGATTCCTATCTAAATTGAGACATACCTGAATACCTCTGTGTTTCCAAAGAGAAAGTGGCATATTAGATAGGAATCTCCCATGATACTTGCGTCGAATCGCCATCACGATCTTGCCATTTATGTAGTTATGTAGGTTTATTACTGAATTTTAAACTTTCTTAGTGTGATTTTCGTGATTTTTGCTGGTTTTTACATCAGAATGGACTATTCATTTGTTCACAGCAAAAGTTTGCAAGTGCCCCATTATGAGTTGAACGTCCTCGGAAATGCAAAATAATCACGCCTGGTTCCAATACAAAACTGCCGACATCAACAAGATGTATTACAGTTTAAAAAATGTATTTGGAGGTTGGAGTCACCAGAATTCCCGCTTATTCCACTACACAGGGGCGGATCTAGAAATTTGGCAACCATGCATTCTTTTCATTTGAAAGCATGCAAGAAACAATCGATTTTTGAGGGGACCGTGGTCCTTTCACTAATCGATTGATTTCATACATCAGAATGGGAAGAATCTACCCCTTGCCAGATCGCTGGATTCGCCTGTGCCACTACAACAATAACATTCTGACGATTCTCATATGTGACTGATGGCAGTATGACGGCCCTCCGAGAGGAATTTCCTGGTAACGCCAATGCACTATGGTCTGAGATCAGAAAAACGTGGCCAAAACTTGGTGAAAAAAAGGCATTAAAAATAATATTTTTCTAGTTTTTACGCTTACTCTTAAAACCTGTCTATGTCATTTCTAAGTTTAAATTACATGTTCAAAGTGTTCTCTGTGCATGAAATTGAAGCTGAAAGTTTATAAGTGACGAATTTATGAGAAATTTACTTCCTGACTTTTGGCCAAGTTTTGATGATTTCAAACCATAGTGCAATGACGTCTGGGGTGTTTCTAGATTGAACGTATATACCACACTCACTGAGAAAGAAGATTGTCAGAAGCATGACAGAAAGTGAACTATGTAAAGGATAGTACAATTTCCAGAATTTTAGTTTTTGTACCATAGCTCTTGAAATTTTTAGGAAATTCTAGTCCTAGAACCATATTCTGGTTAATTAATACCAGAAGTTTTGGGTCAAAGTACTACAGACTTTCTGACGTTCACATATCGTTGTGCTTTTGGTAATATATGACTAGTACCTGGTATTATGACTATGTCGCTTTTTTTCAGTGTAGAGTCGAGGAGAGTTCAAAGTAGTAGCGGCTCGTGCAGTCCGGCAACAGTGCTCTTTTGCCATTTAAACCAATGCAAAAGGATCGATTCTAGGTGAGGCACAACGCCTCACCAAAGAATCGATTATTTTGCATAGGTTTAAATGGAGGGAAAGCATTGTTGCCATACTGCACGAGCCGCCACTGGTTCAAAGTGTAAACAGAGAGCGTGTCATTTCATTTCCTGTGGGGCCCTTAAACTTCGGAAAACGTTTGTCTCGCGGGTTAAAAAATGAGGGCTTGACATTATCTTTAGTCCGCACGACCCTGCCTTTTGCAAAATGTCATCGGCAAACGATCACGGCATCCACACCGAAAGTGAAAAAAAAAGTGGGGGATAAGAAAAAGAAAAAGGAAGAAGAAGAAAAAAAAGAAGAAGAAAAAAAAAGAAGAAGAAAAAAAAGAAGAAGAAGAAAGGTGGCAATCAGACAGACCGATTTAAGTGATTTATAAAAGAAAGGAATCGCCGAGAAGTGAGCGACGATTGCCCACGAATCGTCAGTGGAAACGCGAGTCGATGTCAACTTGAGGGAGAGGGAGGAGGAGAAGAAAATTCATTTTCATCAGTACGAATGTCTCAGACGTGAAGGAGGGGTGGTAGGGAGGGAGGAAGGGAGGGAGGGGGGAGGGGAGGGAGGAGGGGAGGGAGGAGGGGAGGGAGAGGGGAGGGGGGAGGGGGAGTAAGAGGGGGAAGGAGGGGAGGACGGTGGAGCATAAAGAAAGAAAGGGGATACCCCCGTCAAAGGGCACGAATCGAAAAGGAGAAAAAAATTGAGGCGTGCTCTCTAGATTCGAAGGGCACTTATTCAACAACAGGTTCGCTATTTCCTACAAATCAGCAGCGCCGTTTAAGTAGGATTTCCCTCGGAAAGAGCACATTTCGTGTATTTTAAACTCTACCCGTCTATTTGTCTGGTGATAACCCATCAAAGTTTGGCTCGACCTGAATGCGTCTTGGTCTAGAGGTGAGATCCAACTTATTGGTGTTGCCAAGTCGAGGAGATTTTCTATCAGAACGTGGACGATGATCCCAGTAAATTCAAAACAAAAACAACAGCAACAACAACAAACAACAATTTAAAGAACATGCAAGTAATTTAAATAATTGGACAAATTTATACTAAACAAACCTATTCTTATGTCGACGTTGCCATTAATCTTGACTTTTTAATTTCCTTAAAAACAATCTGATATAAAGAAAATTGCTTGATATTCTCGGGATTAAGACTTAACGCAGAGAAAGAAAGCTCCTGAAAGTATCAAGAAATTCTTTGCACCAGGTCTAATTTTATAATAATACTAAAGTCAAGTGAAAGTGGCAACGTCTAAAGTCGAGCAGGTCCCTCTAGTATCAATGAGTCCAATTGACGTCTGCAAGTTAGCTCTCGGTTGGTACAGGACTGCCGTTTACAGCAGATTTTATTAATTCACCGAAAAGTCCACAGTTCTATAAAAAAACATTATTTAATCGTATAGTGAGAGTGACAGTTCAGCACAAAGACTTTAACGGACGAAAATAATTAGATCTGTAATCTATTTTCATCCGATGGAAACATCGGTGAAATTCAAAGTTCTATCATATTTTAAAGTCAGCGGTTTTTCGATCAGTGGACGGAATTACTGCCAGATCAGCTAATCAGAGTATTTTAGGAGATTTGCGTGTTTTTGCTAACCTAGATGGTGAAATCTTTCTGTCGTCTGGTGGAATTATTGGGGAATAAAAATGTCCGGTTATATCCGCAAAACGGTAGCCTTGGATTGGTGGATCTCGCAGGGTATTGATAAGAGCATTCTATCTGCCAACAACTGCGACCGATCAGATCTGCCATTCATGAGAGCGCGATAACTGATAAGTGTTATCTGACCTATACAATTTGGGTAGAAAGGCGAAACTTTCGCATTATACTGAAACTAAGATCTGTTCCCTATTTCTTGTATTTCTTTTGGAATCGTCCTTTTTCCCAAAATAGCCGGATAAATATTGAAAACTTGGCCCGGTGAATTGGTGATTTATCATGTAAAATTGTCCTAAAGCATTCAGAGAGATGTCAATACATATATACCTAATTAATTATACTTAAAATACCATAAATATAAAAAGAAAAGTTACTAAGCCTCTACAGTTGAAACCCTTTTGGGATCTTTTTGGACCCCCTCCCTTCCATAGTACCGAAAGTTGGTCAAATAACTTGGGCTCACAATAATGCCTGAAAATAAAAAGCCTCAATTCATTCTCATTAATTTCCATCATGCCAGATGAAAAATAAAGTTGGACAGATCCAAAAGATTATCAGACGGGATCCACATTCACCTCTGAAACAGAGGCTCTAAGAATATACTTTAAAATCTCTTTTTTCTATGATAATCTAGCAACACTGCCCCAACTCATTTGGTGCGTGTGGTAATGGAAAGCACGTGCTTTTCATACGGAGGAAAAACAAACTATCCGTGTTTTTATTTGCGGCGCGTTTTTTCAATTTTTCCCGTGCCTGCTAGTGCGAAGCAATGTTGCCAGACTTAGAGAAATATCAGTCGATTTTACTTGATTGAGTCTAAAGGATATCAGTGGGTTTTTATTGATATAATGGCAACGTTTCGGGCGAACACAGCTCACAGGGAAAATAGATTTTTTCAAATCAAATACGGTATTTTACGCGTGGAATACGAGTCCCGCTATAAGCGCTTCTACGCCTCCAGTCGCGTTCCAATATTATACAAAAGTGAAAGGGCATTACTAAAAATATCACTTGACAAAAAGGTTGGGCGTTTATTTCTCTTGTTGTGTCCCATTTTTCATTGATGGAGAAGTCTCGAGCGTTCAACGACTCGCCTCGCCCCCCCCCCCTCTTGAAAAGTCGAGCCTTCCTCTACTCTCATAGAATTGGCTATATAGTACACTAACACACACAGAAAAAAAAAGAAAAAAACTGAAAACATGCTTTGGTACAGCACTGACAAAATCTTTGGTAGAAAAATGACCCAGCAAAATACTTTAGTAGAGCTAACTAAAAGTTTTGCATGTCCAAGTAACCCTTTCCAAACCACGCCCTAGTATACTCGTTTTCTTTTAGTAGCGCCAATTGGGAATGGGGGTCTCCCCCCACCCCCTCCTGCAAATAAAAAAAAAGGTCAATACTTTTCCCGCTTTCCTAGTGGCCTTTTGTGCGGCTCTGAATCCGAAAACCGATGAGCAGAAAAAAAGGAAAATTAATCACTTTTACCCGACTCTGCCCCCCCCCCCCCCCAATCCAACGCTGAATTGGTGCTTTGATTTCTGTGACTAGATCTGCCTCAGACAATTGTTTCAGTTTTTCATTGACAGTAAATGCGGCTCCAAATTATTGTTAATATGCATTTGAAAAATGATATTTCCTAGTGCGCCCCTTCAATCACTTGTGTATGCAAAATCAGCACCGCTGTGTAGGAATATTTAACTACCCACTCAATTTGAGTGAGTAGAGCATTGATTTGTTTTTGTAACCTGGTCGTAAAAATGCTAAATAGGTTTTTTTGGTTGAACAGAAGTTTTGGTTGGCTCAACAATAAAGTCTTTAGTAGAGCGAACCAAATGTTTTGCATGCCTAAATAAAGAGGTTTTTCTGGGTGAACCATATCATATATAATCAAACAAAATTTTCGTTCCATCGCATCATCAGCTTCCTCGGAACTTACTCAGTATCGCTGTTCGGAGTTGCCTCCTCTATGTTTGTTCATTGGTTTTGAGGAGCTCGCGAGGAGTGGCACGTCTCTCCTCATCGCACTCATAATAAAACCGCGGCATAATCAACAAGCTGTAATCTTGATGGTGCAGTTCGCTCTCAGGAGTCGGTAAGAATGGGGGAGGGGGGGTGAAGGAGTTGAAAGAATAACTGCGGAACGGAGAGCGCTTTTTATTGCCTTCGCTTTCGTTAAGTGCGAAACTTTTTCTCTCTTTCCCCCTCTCTCTCTCTCTCTCTCTCTCTCTTTCTCCTCTCTCTCTCTCTCTCTCTCTCTCTATCTCTCTCTCTCTCCCTCTCCCTCTCTCTCTCTCTCTCCTCTCTCTCTCTCCCCCCCTCTCTCTCTCTCCCTCTCTCTCTCTCTTTTCTCTCTCTCTCTCTCTTCTCTCCCTCTCTCTCTCTCTCTCTCTCTCTCTCTCTCTCTCTCTCTCTCTCTCTCTCTCTCTCCTCTCTCTCCTCTCTTTCTCTCTCTCTCTTTTCTCCCTCTCTCTCTCTCTCTCTCTCTCTCTCTCTCTCTCTCTCTCTCTCTCTCTCTCTCTCTCTCTCTCTCTCTCTCTCTCTCTCCCTCTCTCTCTCTCTCTCTCCCCTCTCTCTCTCCTCTCTCTCTCTCTCTCTCTCTCTCTCTCTCTCTCTCTCTCTCTCAGTTTCTTCCCCCCTCCCTCTCTTTCTATCTTTCAACCCCTATTACCCCTCTTTCTCTGCCTCACCATGCACTTTTCTCTCTTTCTTCAGAGTCCGCTCCAGACTCGCGCCAAGATATTCAAATTCGAGGCAGACTGGAGCACACCGTACCGCAAGAGCGAGCGGCAGTTGAGAGCCCTGTTAATTTCACCATTTATTCCCAAGCATGCAATAAAAGTCCGCTACCATTTACAATTAAATAATTACAACGGTGCACCTGGTTTACCTCTATTTTTACGTGCCTCTCCCCCTCCCCCACACCTATTTTCCCTCCCCTCTCGCACTCCAAACTCCACTTTTGTATATACATATATATTCGGGCCGAGGTTCGGGGGTGTTGGGTTAAAGCAAGGGATCGAATTTTATGTATAGAGCTTTTCTGCTTCTGCATCCTCCCTGTTTTCCAGAAGATTCGTGGGCGGTGTATAGAGAGCCCTTTTGACCCTCCTCACCTCGACTACAGCAGGTTTGTTCACATTCAGTCCCCCCCTCCACCCACAACCCAACACTACCCCTCTATATCTGTCTCACCTCCCTCCCCCTCCTAACTTTTCTCCTTGTTGTTAGAACATCTGCGGGAACATCTAATATGCACACTTGATGGTTTCTGAGAGACTTCATAAACCTAATAATAAAAATAAGTTCGCTTTTAACCTTTTAAAATCTCGTTCGACGTTCCGTAAAAGCTCCTCCGCTTTCCCTTCATCCTGTTAACTTTGAAAGGCAAAGGTGAAAATGATCGGTTGCTTTACTCTGCTTTAGCTGAAAGTGAGGGTTCCCGTCATGCATCACAATTTGCGAATGATTGGTAAATGCACTCCTTATATACCGCGTATTTGCGTAACTGAGCGAACGTATAAAATAACTTGTGTTATTGGATGTCGTATACAGCGTTGCCTTTTTTCGGTTCATTGTCTGATTTTTGTCCATTTTACTTAATATTAAAACAATTACAAACTAAACGGCCAAAAAACATCACAGGCAAACAAAGGATTAAAAACAAAGGATTTTTATTTATTGTTGGTCTAGTTCCCATTATAATCCTTTGTTTGTCTGTATTTTACTTAATATGAAAATTTGGAATCTATTGGACAATCTGGCATAATTGATTGTGTATCACTATTATTGTCAAACTGTGTAGAACAAAAATTTCAATTGCTCACCAGTGTCGTATGTCTTCAACGTTTATACCGCCTTTTTCGGCCACCAGAGTCATCCCGATCAATTAAAGTAGATCATGTGCCAAATTTCAAAAATATGTGTATTTTTGGCCAAAACAAGACTTTTTTTATCCTATGAGCAAGACCTAAGGGTTTGAAAGTGATATCCGCTTTTGGAAATCCCTCCCCCCTCCAAAAACCTGATTAAAATATATGTTTTTTTTCGGAATAGCATCCACAATGTTTCGAAAAATTAAGAAATTATGTCCGACTATAATATATAGATACTTTTCCGGCAATATCTTGTACACATACCTATATTTAACGGCAAGAATGTAGCGTAGTGAATGATAAAATTAAACCAAACAACTTATTGGAATCAGATGGAAAACCTACAGAAAGAGCTTTTGGTAAAATAATTTTTTCGGTACGATGCGACGCTCTCCATTCGATATAGTTGCTGCGCGTTATGGGAAAGTAAACGTTATTACTACGACATTGCCACGTTTTTATTTTCATTATATCTTGATTAACAAAACGTTTTGGACGATTTTCGATAGTGCTTATACAGTCTGAAGTTTTCCCGGAATAAAAAATTAGATAACACAAATTTTCTTGAACAAAAGAGAAACTTGAACTTTAGATTCGTTCATCACCCAGTAAAACGTAATATCGCAGATTATCGAAATGTGACCGTTTTTTGGCACATTTATATTATATTTCCGGGTAAATTCGCACAGGTATTTTAGGTTAAGCATCTAGTATATGACACATGATTTCCCTCAGAACAAAATTTACTATTATACCAGTTAATCCATCAGATGATGTTTGGTCGAACGTTAAAATTCCCGTGGCCGGTAACGGCACTAAACGCTCCTGAAAATCAACGTAAAATGTAAGGAAAAAAGTCTGCACTGAGTGGCAACTTTGTACATATCACCGAATGTTTCTCTATTAATGTTGACATTGCAGGATGGAATCAAAGCATCCAAGATAAATAAAAATTTCCTTTTTTAAATCTCGTTTTCCGGTGGGAATCTAATCTCAAAAACTAATTGTGGAATTTAGCGTTTTTGAATATAGAGTCTTGAAATTTTCAGAATGCCTCGACATGGGGGCAAGCTCGCTCAAAAAGAGCGAATTTGTGAAGCATCGATCTTAAGAGCTTTTTAAAGATTTTATGAACCCCTTTCGTGACTTTTATGCGCACTGTTACCTGTCCTGTGTACTCGCTTCGACTTCAGTGGGGAGGGGGGAGGGGGTGTATCATGATACAATCGTACAAAAGATCTCATCATAACGAAGTATAAAAAGCTCCATTCCATACTGCTCTCAATGCATGTGATGCGCGCTACAAATCGAATAATTGTACATCGTATACATTGTAATCGTTGTAAATGCCATTAAAATGAACATAAAAAAAATCCATTCAAAACTATAGGTACTTTTCCGCATTTCTTTGCATTTAATATTTTCATGTCAGTGTGAATGCGACACTAAGGGTGCAATTAACGGGGCCCTTGCAAACTCTTACAACACGTGATTGAAGAGTTGATGCTTGCAAAAAAAAAAAAAAAAAAAAAAAAAAACTGTGAAAATGACGGTGAGTACACAAAAAAGTCACAGAATTTAACAGTAAAATGACCTAATGGTGAAGCAACGATAGCTACACAGGTGTATCATACATGGGAGATCCTTTTATCTATTTCGAGCAATGGCGTAGCATGCAATTTGGCAACGTTGTACTGTGTCCATTTAAACCCATGTAAATTGTCGAATGAGAGGGTGTTCACCGAACACCCACAAGTTCGATCTTTTTCATGGGTTTAAATTGACACAGTACAACGTTGCCAAATTACACGCTAAGCCACTGATTTCGAGACATATATGTTTATCCTTGTGTTTTCCGTATAGAAAAAAAAGACAAATTAGACAGGAATTTCCCACAGTGGCGGCTCGTGGGCTTTGGTATTGGGGAGGCTGTGGGGGGGGGGGGGGGGGTTGGGAGGAACCCCACCAGCAGGGGAGGGGGGGCGAACAACAACAGACACGCGCGGACAAAAACAAACAGGCGCGGCTGGTCCGGCGATGACGGCATGACGGTTATTATCCAGCTACTGCGGGCCGATCCTTGAAATTCACGACTTTTGGGTAGACTGGATAAGAATGGAAAACGGTGATTGGTGGAGACGAGTCACGTGGTTGCCCAGTCTAATCAAAATACGGAATGGATTAGATAATTTATCGGGCAGTCTTGGAGTACCCGATAACTTATCTAATCCATCCCGTATTTTGATTAGACTGGGCAACCACGTGACTCGTCTCCACCAATCACCGTTTTCCATTCTTATCCAGTCTACCCAAAAGTCGTGAATTTCAAGGATCGGCCCGCAGGCTCGGCAACGCTGCAGGAGTCGTGGAGGATAGCAGCCTCCGATACCTTCGTTAGTGCGTGCACAGTCACAGTCCTTGCTTGGTTGTGTGTGTGTGTGTGAGTGTGTGTGTGTGTGTGTGTGTGTGTGTGTGTGTGTGAGTGTGTGTGTGTGTTTGTGCCGAACACCACCACTTGACTGTGACTCGACCGCTCGACCGACTCGGAGTCTGTGCCTTTCGACGAGGCGACGAGGCACAGACTCTGGCACTGCTGACTGCTGTCGTTTCGCGACTCTGAAATAGCGTTGCCCGCCCGCTTATAACTTCCTTCTCAGGCGCTCTCTCCTATAACCTATAACCTGACTTGCCATCGGACTTCTTATCCCGAACAGAGTATAGTGAAGATTGACTCAAGTTTTAGAGTCACGGACATTGTGATTGCCTAATTTTAATATGTTGTCTCTCGTTACTGTCTTGTCGACGTTATTTTTTTTCCCCCTCTGAATGTCTGGGGAGGCACAGCCTCCCTTGCCTCCTTAGGCGAGCCGCCACTGATTTCCCATGATCATTCCGTTCATGCTTCACCATCCAGATCTTGCCGTTATGGATCTTTACTGAGCTTATTACTGAATTGTAGACTTTTTCAGTGTGATTTTCTTAATTTTCGCTGGTTTCTACATCGAATTTTACCAATCATTTGCTTGTAGGAAACGTTTGCAAGTGCCCCATTCAGAGACTCTCTGCGAAAAAAAACTCCATGGGTTGGACTTTATTTTGGATTTGTTGAGATTCCTCCCATTTAAACTGTGTAGATGAATTCAGAATCCGGTGAAAAAGTTAATTGAGCGTTCCACACTATCTCTCTCACTCTTACGCGTAACCCCCATGTACTGCTATTTCACTCTCATCGCTCAAATTGTTTATAGAAACATTTTTTGTGGAATATGTTTTGACCGACATGAATTTCTCGACTAACTTAGATACGATTTTGATAGTAAATTGTAGTGAAACAAGACCCTGTATACGAATTTCGACACTAGGAAGGTAGAGGTAGTTTCAGAAGTGTAGGAGCACCTAAACCAATAATCTCTGGTTTATTTTCAACTTTTGTTTGTTTAAATCAAATCAAAACTTACCCACGACTTAATTGTTTTGCTTTTAAAGTATTCCTTATTGAAAAGTGAACACTCAAACTCATTTTCTTTCATTTCCATCGAGTTATATCAAAAATAATGTTGACAAATTCCAAAGATTATTGGTCTAGGTGCGCCTACACTTCTGAAACTACCTCTATATTGTCTCGTTGTGTGGTACATGAAGGTCACGGAGAGAGTGAGTGAGATAGTTTGGAACGCTACGCGAGTTTTGTCACAGCTGAGTGTGACCGATGAATGCATTGTTGCTTTTTTCGGTTATAACCATTGATTTCGCACTAAAACGGTCTATCAACGGCAAAAATGATTGATATTTTACCATACTTCATACTTCATTCTGTCAAAAACCACAAGGTATTGTAAACTCTACTGCACGTCTGGCTAAACTTCTCACTTACTCGATCGTTTGATGATGCGTTAATCGGATATCTATAGGGAAACTTACCAAACTATGAGTAAAGATCAAAAATCAAAATCATAAATCACTTCCCGTGTAATTTCCTTTTGAGACATGCCTTGATTTTGGTCTTGTATAAATTTTTCTGTTAACCAGATACACTCAGTATATATGTATCATACATTCTCATTGCTCATACATATTTGTTTTGTTTTTTGTTTCTGTTTTTGCTTTCAAATAAAAGGTGAATATAAAAACAGTTAAAATCCGATTATGCTACATACAAATTCAAAGCGTACGAGCACCTCACCATAATTTTGCCACTTGGCAAACCTGGAATGATATCGTGTCGCAATATAACCGCAGGCCAATTGCGGGGTAATTATAACGGTCATTAATTTAAAATATATAATTATTGTCCATATCTATACAGCAACAGCAATGCTCTTTCTTGATACGTGTCGTAAACAATACCCGTTTCAGTTTCTCCGAAAATTTACGGCCTCTGATGGTGCGCCCTCGCAGAGTTTACCAACTCTTTTGATTGTGCAATAATTTGAAATAACAGCAACCGTCATTTTATTTCTGTTGCTGAATTTCGGCCTTGCGCGCGGAGCAGCGCCCAAAGCTGAATTCAGGTAGAGAATTAGTTAACCACAAAGGTAATAACATAGTAAGGTAAAGGGACCGGGGGGGGGGGGGGGGGTAGATAAAAAAAAAAATAGAAAAAATCGCTTTCATCTTCCCATCGAAAATCTGAGTTAATTGTTGGTTTTGGTATCCATTTCAATTGGGCATGATTCAACAACCGTATGGTCGTAGATAATGCCATGTCATTGTGACTGAATTGAACTTTATACCGAACTGTGTGCTGAATTAATCACATAGTTCCGAGAAGAATCGTCATCGATTAACCTTTATTAGAGGGTAGCTTGCGCATTAGTGAATCATTGAACTTTTTTAAAAGCGACTGATATACATAAAAACTGGGATACACATCTATCAACTTAATCAAAGATGCACCTCTTAATATACTTACTAATTTTAAAAGGTCTTTTTGATTTATAAAATACTTAGATTTAGCCAATCACGGAGCTGATTCAATCACTGATCTTAGATACAGGGACTTGCGATTATAAACTTGAATTTGAATCAGTGGGGGTGGGGGATCTAGAAATCTTTCTGATGGGCTTGAAGGGGGCTTAATATCTACTTTTTCAAATCTGAAACAACCAAAATTTCCCCGAAAATCACTTTTCAGATATAGAGTAAAATGTTGGTTCAATGGGGGGGGGGGGCTAAAGCCTTTTCAGCTAGATCAGCCCCTGATTTGAACTTTTCAAAAGCGGTGTATCCATGAAAATTACAGCGTTAATTCCATTTCCTCAGATCCTTTAGTCGTTAGTTCGCTGATATTACAAACCATTTAATTTCAGTGTTTGAGATTAATTTGAAAGATATAATTACATCCAAATGTGGCTCTTGCAAATTTTTGCTACAGGTAATTGAAGAGTTGATTCTTCCATAAAAACCTGTAAAAATGGCGATGAGTATACTAGAAAAGTCACAAAATTCGCTCTCAGAATCGGGCTTAATGGCGAAGCTACGCAGATATCATGGGAGATTTCTATCTTATTTGAGACACATCTCTGTGTTTCCATAGAGAAGGTTACAAATATATTAGACAGGAATCTCCCATGATACCTTCGAAGCTTTTCCGCATTAAGATCTTGCCTTTACAGCTGTTATTTGCGTTTCCTTTTGAATTTTAGACTTTTTTAGTGTGATTTTCGTAATTTTTGCTGGTTTTCTTATCACATTTTACTGGTCATATGCTTAAATAGCCAAAGTTTGCAAGAGCCCCATTCATAAAACAATTGCCTATTGCCAAAACCTTGCAAGAAGCGACCTCAATTTTATTTTAGATACGTTTGTTTCATTAGAAGCGGTTTTACCTTTATTCGCGATGGAAACCTAACAAATATTTAATTGCGGGCTATCAATCTTAATTCAATAATGCGGTCGAACTTTACTAGGAGGGCGTATATAGAGCAAGATAGGATATACAGACACATAGTGCAGATGATTCGGCAAGGGATGGATGGTGAGCCGCGCGGCCGGCGCAGCGGTGTGATTGTTTCAAACACAGAACGAACCGCACCGGGTTTTTCCATCGGTAAATGACCTCTCTCGTGATGGAAACGGTTATCGTTTTGCCGCTCCGAGAATTCTATTCTCATCACGAAGCTATAGAGAGAAGTGAAAGGGAAGCAGTTTTCATTAAGTTAATTGTTTGATTATTCAGCGGTAAAATCGGCGCTTGAATCGCGGGGGGACCAGGTTCCGGATATGATGACGGACTGGCAAAAGGCTTTTTGCAGAATTGAAAAAGGGGAACAAGAGAAGGGTGAAAGGGGGGGGGGGGAGGAAACCGCGAATGCACCCTCTCGAGCGGGGGGTTTCGTCCCCCGCGAGAACGGAATCATCGCGAAATCACTCTTTCAAAACTCGATTAATCGGACAAAGAGGAGACGCCCACAGCTGATGTCCAGTGCTGCCAATCGTGTAATATTTAATGACATTTTTTTAACTCACCGATGATTCCACCGGTTGAGAAAAGACTACACAGTGCAGTACAGTGAATGACTGTAATGAACGAAAATACTCGAATCTGTGATCTTTTCTCAATCGGTGCAATTGCCGTTACATATTAATAAAATATCCGCAAGTTTTTTAAAGTCATCGAAGACTCTAGCGGTTTAACCCTAGTCTGCCTGACCATTCGAACTTACACGAATGCCTGACATGGGCCTCCGAGGCCCACCTTTAAAATACATTGGTTTCACTACTTTTGCCGCATCTTTTCTAGTTCCGCTCCATATCCATCGATTTTTATCATCCAAAATTATTTTGACCCCTTCAGTAAACCACCCTGACCTTACCCTCTCAGCATTTTGACCCAAAACCCTCCCTCCCCCCCCCTTCCCACCCCCTCCAACCAGAATATCGTAGAGGTGGAGAAATTGTCTGAATAGTCAATTATGTTTATTTCTTTTTCATGGGGAGCTCTCTTGCTATAGAAGGTTCCCCCTCGAATTTTTGGCCGCGGGTGTATCTACAGGGTCGGAGGGGCTCCGTACTTCAACCCCTCCTCCCTCATCGCCACCCCCTCCCCCTCCACCTTCCCATTCCCCTCCCCCCAATACCCACACCAAATTTAATTTGTTTTTTTATGAAAGTGCGTGGTATTAGTAACCATTGATTCTTGAACCCCTAAATAAAAAAATGTTGGATGAGCCCTTACCCCCCCCCCCCCAACGACCCCCTCCCCTCCCCCTCCCCCTCCCCACAAGACGAACACTTTTTTTTTTTTTTTTTTTTTTTTTTTTTTTTTTTTTTTTTTTTTTTTTTTTTTATAACCACATGTAATATTTGTAACGGTTGAGCCCTCACCCTCCCAACCATCCAGCGCCCCTTACCACCCCCACCCCCTCCCCCTCCCTCTTCACCCGCGATTCACACCAATTTTTTTTGTTTTTTATGAATTTGTGTAATATATTCATAACGATTGAGCAATGACTGAGGGTTGAGCCCTCAATTCCCTTCAACCTCCCAACCCTCCACCACCACCCCCTCCCCCTCCCCTCCCCCTCCCCCTCCTCCCTTTGAACTTTTTTTTTGCAATGGTTGGCCCTTGCTCCACTGACGAGTCAAAATTTGGTTGGCCCACCCCCACCCCCTCCTCCACCCCCCCTACCCTCTCCCCTACCCTCTCCCCCCACCCCTCCCCCCACCCCCTCCCTTCATCCTTCCACCCACCTTCTTTCTCACCACCATGATATTTCAGGTATTGTCAATGTTACCGAGCTAGGTTGTTATCAGTGGTATTTATCACAGAATAGAATACTACAAAGAAACTGAGTAAATAAACATGTATCGCTGTGAATTCTGTGGTATTATTGTTTATGTACCCTAAAAATATACCGAGTCTAAACAGGCAATACTGCCAACTGTATTTTCATGAATAACAGCCATTATTGCCAACTGCAGTTTCATGACAACCAACATTACACTGCCTGGGCCTCCGAGGCCCATGTCAGGCATTCTAGGGGTAGCGATGAATAAATAATTACTACGGCCATAGTTTTTGTTTTTTTTTTCACGAAATTTTGGGAGCATGCTCCTGAAGAGTTTTGTAGAGCTATTTGTGAAGCTCAAGTCTCTAGGAGCATTTCCGGAGAAATGGCGCGATAAAATGTCACGCGGTGGGCCTCGGAGGCCCATGTCAGGCAGACTAGGGTTAAAAGAAGATTACGGATTCGAGGATTTTGGTGCATTATACCAATACCGCCTCTACACATACCAAGCTGCTTCTTTGAGGTTAGGGTCATCTTGGTATACAGAGCTTATGGAGAGTACAATGTTGATGAAATTTAAAATCGTGATTTATCCTCTCTAAATATGATTTTCAAGTCTTTTAATACTTTATGTATAAGTAACTAAGCCTAAAACTTTCATTACTGACGTGCTTTTCCAATTTTGGTTGAACTTCAAAAAACCAACAAAATACTCGATAACTCCATAAGCGGGCCATAAGCTTACGTATACCAAGACGAACATAACCTCCCCGATCTCAAAACAGAGCAGCCGGGTATGAGTAGAGGCGGTATTGATTATACAGTCATGCACTGAACTGAACTGTGTAATCTTTTCTCAACCGGTGGAATCATTGGTGAATTAAAAGATGCCATTAAATATACACGGAACGGCAGCTCTGCTGATGTCTGGTGTCCGATACCGGTTGAAGGGCGGTGGCGTAGTTGAAGGAAAATTTCTTGGAAAAAGCTCCCGTGTCATGACCAGATAGTAGAGCTCGTTTCAGAAGTGTAGGCGTACCAAAACCATAATCTTTGGCGAATTTTGAACTTTTATTCCTTCAAATCAATACTGAATTTGCCCCTGACTTTATTCTTTTGTGTTTAAAGTTTTCCTCATTGAAAAGTGAACACTCAATTTCATTTTTATTCATTTTCATCGAGTAATATCAGAAATAATGTTGACAAATTCCAAAGATTATCGGTCTAGGTCCGCCTACACTTCTGAAACGAGCTCTACTTACCCAGAGCTTGTTTTAGATGCGGTCAGAACCGACTGTGCACTGTAAACTGGGCGGTATATGTAACCATTGGTAGCGTTTGTATGCCCCACCCCCTCATTCAAAACACAGAAGAGCTTTTGTCATAGAATGTGTCATGGTATATGCGGCATTATCGTTGATTTCTAAAAGGACCATGCTTCATCACAGGGAAGCTCGTGCTGATGTGCCCTTATTTTTATTTAAATGTTCCAATATGAGCTCTTGTTATGTATATGCATAGTCTCAATTATTATTCTTTCGGATTATTTTTAGCCATGATTGCTCTTCTTTGCTGTTGAATACAAGAATTATTCAGAGTACATGATAATTAATTTTGCTACGCCATAGTATCTCTTTGGTGAGATGGAAAAAAAAGGATTTAAAAAGTAGTTTTAGAAAACTATGTTGTAATATGAGCCAGGGTACTTAGAATCCGAAATTCTGCGCAGAATTTTGATTTGTCTCTTTGTTTTCGTATCATATCAACACAGGTGGAACTTTCGGAACGAGTCATGCATATATAGCAGCATTTGTTTGCTTTTGAAAATAAAAAATACTTTTACAAAAACATAGCTAAAGTCAGAAAAAGAGATTATAATAAAGTAAAATGGGGTTGCTGCCCATTCAATTTTAAACTTTTCACGCTTTAATCCGTTCGATAAACCTATGCCTATTGTGACCTGTTGATAACGGAGCCATGTCTCCGTCGCGTGAGATTCCGCTGCCTTTGTATAAAGGCTCATCAATATAAGACCGTATTAACCACTACATATACTGCAGTCAGAGAGTGTGACGTCAGCACTAAAACAGTCTATTCATTCTCTTGAGCTTCATTTGAACTCCTTCTACTTAATTGAACGTCTAGAGAATTAATCTCATGTGATTCTTCAACCTGAGTAGCTCTAATTTGTAGGCAGGAATCTTGCGCTGCGAGGCTCCTGAATTTGTGGCGTCAACTCACAATTTAAGCACTTACGAACCTTTACTAAGGAGAGGCTTTCTCGAAGGGATGAAAGAGGGACAGGAGGGTGTAACTGTGGAGAACAAGATGCTAACTGCATTTCACCTAAAAGAGGTCAGGATCTTAGACCTCTTGAAAATTCTTACAGTTGCTTATCTCATTAAGGCGTAAAACGCGAATATAACGTTGCCATTTTTCAGGCAATAATGCGATTTGTACCATTTGATTTCATGTAAAATTAGGATAATTTCTAGCATAAATGGCAACACAGCGAGGAGAGCTACACGCAGGAGTGGAAATGGTGAGAGAGGTAGCGTCGGTTAGGATTCCGAACTGGAAGTTTTGGAAGGCTCAAAGATACAACCCGCGCGACTCGCGAGCGAGCACATTCCTGTCAATTACAATAATTAGTTTTCCGTTTCTGGTTTTAAACCCTCCACAGGCCTGAGACTTGACTCTTGAGAGGAAAACATAGCGGAGAGCGTGGTATATTTATCTCGCAACTAGAGAACAATAAATTGACTACGAGTCAATACTTACTTGTTTTGTTCTCGCGGGGAGTTGTCTCTGATCCAAAAGTTAACGGTGTTGTCATCCGCGACCAGAAGCGTATTGTATAAAGTGAGTGGGAGTCTTATCATTGGGGCTGCGAACAGAAGTGATTCTTGGGACCGGTTCCGAAGTTTGGAAATGAATCGGTTTCCTATTCTACTTTAATTTCGGTTCCGGTTAATAAAATGTTACAATGGGGCAAATGCAAGGCTCTGAAATGTTGTGTTTTTTATAAAAAAAAAAAAAAAAAGAAAAAAAAAAATGAAAGTACTTGATGAGCTGAGAACAAAGATGCCTCTCTGGGACCAATAAATGTTCGGTGCAGACAGTCCTGCACCCAGATGATTGGTGTGCTCCTACGGCCATTTAAAAGCACACGTAAACGCTCACCATCCAACGTCTTTCGGGGACCGTGTACCGAACATTTATTGGTCCCTGGTTTCTAATTAAGTCCCACTGTTCCGGAGATGATATTTTGGCCCAAAATACATTGTTTTAAATGGGAATTCTGCGTGGTGACGTCACTACGCTCACGATTTTTTTTACAATTCAACACGTGTGTATCTTCAAAACTGGGTCACTTCGGAAAAAGCCAAAGACACCACTGTTCTCAGCTCATCAAGTACTATCATATACTTTATAAAAAAAAAAAAAAAACACATTTCACATCCTCGCAACTACCCCATTTGGTCTTAGAGTTGGAATCGAAAAGGAACCGGAAAAAGGCGAACTGACCTGCATCCTGTCTCTTTCAATAAAATGTCATCTTGGAAAGAATGACAAATAAATCATCGCTTGAGGTTTTGGGGTATGATATCTAATTTTTTTGCTTTCAGTGAGAACATGTCTTTTATTATATAGGAGCCAATGAATAATAATCCTTAATATTTGAAATTTATTAGCACAAACAGGCATTCGATCCTGCTCACATCTCAAGAACATGCTTTTCGAGGTTATAGGTGACTGTAGTCAGGCTGACGCTCGACCAATCGCAACTCGGATGATTTGCCAAAGATTGCCGAAAATGTTCACTTTCCAACATGATGGCGGACCCGAAGTTAACCGAAGTAAAAATAGTTTCAAAATGAATTGAAGTTCCCGCTCTGATTGTATTATTCTGTGCAACCTGCAGTATATCACTGTCGCATATTGATGAGGACGTTAGGCCTTAACTAGGACTGTGATCATGGGGGTTGGAAGGATGGGGTGGAGCGTAAAGGAGATGTTGGGGAGAGGGAGTGAAGGGTGGAGGGGTGGGTGAAGGGGGTGGTGAAGGGGTGGGCGGTGGGGCGGGGGGATGGGGGGTTGATGGGTGGGTGGAGGGATGGGTGGAGGGATGGGTGGAGGGGGAGTTAAATGACAGGATTCTATCATCACAGTATACTTATCTTACATGAGGTTACAAACATGGGCTTTCAAGTGAAAGGTGTGAATTATTCGGGAGATGACACCCAACCCCAACCCCTTTTCTGGATACGGCTCCATAAGGAAAGAGGAAAAGGTTGGAAACAGGAGTAGAAGTTTCCTTTTTGTAAAACTCCTATATTCTTAAATGAAAATGTCCCGTACTCTTATTAAACAGTTTGTAACAGTACCGAGAGCTGGAGTGACTTTGAACCAAAGTTGCGGGAAAAAGGGTCATCTATTTTCCACTTCCTGCTGCGGCTTCTTAAAAGGAAACTGAGATAGATTTTAACGGTCGTCAAACGTATCGATTCTGATGAAACTAACTTTTTTTACCTCGATTACTTTTGAAAAGTAATCGATAAAGAAGATGTACCCAACTCCTCTGCTTCAAACACCCTCAAAAAAACAAAAAACAAACAAAAAATGGATTTTTCCATGGTGTATTGTCGTGTCAAGATAATGCGTAACTGTCAAATCCCATGCAGGCAATTCTACAATGTATTGTTTTTATAGAATTGCTATTTTTTTTTTCTTTCTTTCTTTTTTTTCTAAATCCCTTCACTGTTTGGCATGAGCTATGAGAGAGTGATATGCCTCATAAAAATCAATTGCGTGTGCCTCATTTCAAGGTTAAAAAATGTTCAAAAGTCTCATTTTTAATTCTCAGCCGTTTATTCTGATGGTCAAATTACATGACGTAAACTCATGTTGTCCGTTTTAGTTGCAATCCCTTCCATGGGCGGATACAAGGAATTGTCTTTCTCTCTCTCCCTCCATTTGAACTTGTGTGTTAGAAAAGGACAGCAGAGGGGGCCATCACGTGACTTTGGCCCCCTCTGCTGTCCTTTTCTAACTCACGTTTTCAAATGGGAGGAGAGAGAGAAAGACAATTCCCTGTATCCGCCCATGATCCCTTCAGTTCATTTCATCACCATACTCACACTGAAAAAAAAGAATAGTCATAATACCAGATTCTATAGTCATATTACCAGAAGCACAACGATATATGAACGACAGAAAGGGTACTCCTTTGACTAGAAAATGCTGGTGTTAGTACTAGAACGTCGTCATAGAACTAGACCTAACAGTTTTCAAGAACTATATGGTACAAATGTTGCATTTCGCGAATCGAACCTCATTCAAAACCTCGAATTCAAAGGTATATTTACCTAATCCCCGATGATTCAGTCTATTTTCTGAGTTTATACATGTGCTTTATGCATGCCTTCTACTCCTCTGCGCATAATAAGTGCATAATCAGATCTTGAACAAAGGTAATTCCACGGTACCAGGACAGGACACCGATAAGCCTAAAACTCGGTGACCAGTGGCGTAGCCAGGAATTTTTCTAGGTGGGGGGGGGTGTGTGTGTGTGTGTGTCCAAAGATACTAATTTAGTCAAATTTATCTGAAAACGCAAAAAATTACCTTTTTTTAGGACAACTTTTGGTCTCAAGGGGGGGAGGGGTCCAGACCCCCTGTAACACCCCCCCCCCCTTGGCTACGCCACTTTCGTTGACCAATCAGAGGTTGGATATCTAATCTTTTGGTATCTTAAGACAGTAGCTTTTGTAATGACATTTGCACGACATTTTTTGCAGTCAGTGAAATGTCCTGTTAGCATGAGATATACTTTAAATTTTCATGATGCGTTCGGCACAGTAGCGTCATTTGGGGGGGGGGGGGTTTCCTTCCCGTTTGGCACATCCAGCAATTTTGACTCATACAGAAAATTCAAGTAGCAAAACGAAAAAGATTATCTTTAGTGAGAATAATAGCCCTGCTAAAAATGACCCGGCATAGAACAGGCTGCCATCAGGCTGTGATCAGTTTAAACTGGTAATTCATACGACCTCAGTCTGACCTCAGCCTGACCTCAGCCTGAACCAAAGCTATCAACATCAGGCTGACATCAGCCTGAGATCATATGCAAAAATTAGCTTTTCGGCACGGAACCGATCCCGTGCTTCCCGGATAAATGTAATAGAGTGCGACTTAGCCGACTGCGCCACTGGGCCGATTTGGTAAATGGCGCGAAATTAAGCTTCTTAAGTGACTTCGTGACAGTCTGCTGACTTATTTAACAGTCAGTTTGCGCTGCGTTGCGTCATTTCCGGCGCTTTTTAAGTTTTATAACGCACGTTACAATCGTTTACTTGAATTAAGACAGACGATTAATTTCCTAGAGTATGAAAGAGTGTTTTAAATAGATCGGTTTATGTTCTAGTATGGATTCTCCATTATTATCTAGAATATGTCAGGTCAATGCTGATGAGTTTGAGTGCCGTGATATCAAGCAAGTCAGGTGAAAGCTTATTTTTCAAAGTGATCGATAGGTATTTGCTATCACATGCTGGAGTCACACTGATTTTACTTCATTTTGAACTGGAACTCTGGAAAATGTGTAATGGATTCTTGAGCTTATTTAGCGCCTGGACGTTATGTATAATGGTCTCCTTTACACTTCTCCAGCCCCTGAAAGTTATGTAATGGATTCTTGAGCTTTTGTGGCGCATGGAGGTTATGTAATTGATTTCATTACACTTCTCCAGCCCCTGGAAGTTATGTAATGAAGTCTTGAGCATATTTAATGCCTGGAGGTTATGTAATGATATCCTTTACTGTTCTGAAGCCCCTGGAAGTTATGTAATGGATTCTTGAGCTTTTTTGGCGCCTGGAGGTTAGGTAATTGATTCTATTACACTTATCCAGCCCCTGGAAGTTATGTAATGGATTCTTGAGCTTTTTTGGCGCCTGGAGGTTAGGTAATTGATTCTATTACACTTATCCAGCCCCTGGAAGTTATGTAATGGCTTCTTGACCTTTTGTGGCGCCTGGAGGTTATGTAATTGATTTTGTTAAACACTTTCTCCAGCACCATCAGTCATAGTGCCAGCAACATAGCACCACCAGCACCATGAGCATGATGGAGCCGAGCACCGTCAGTCATGGTGCCAGCGACATGGCGCCATGATTCCCATGGTGCTCAGGGTGTTATGGGGCTAACATTTTTACCGGGGATAATTTGGTGACCGTTAAGTTTATACTGAACCCTGCGGCCCAGTTCCCTTGCGCACCCCGAGACGTTGGTAAACTGAAATATTTTTTTAATTTCTAGGGAACACCCCCACCCCCTTCCGAAAAGAGAAATTCTGTTTTCACCAAGGTAGAAAAAGTTCAGACAGTCACAAAGGATCAAGGACCATCTGATGTAGCGGACCAGCCTGACCTCGGGCTGATCTCACTTTAATAAGACCAGGCTGATGTGATAGATCAGGGTGATCTATTGGATCAGTCTGAGGTCAGCCCGATCTCAGTTTACCAAGACCAGGCTGATGTGATAGATCAGGGTGATCTATTGGATCACCCTGAGGTCAGCCTATGGTCTCAGTTCGGGAGACCAGGCTGATCTCAGTCTGATCTCCAGCTGATCTCAGCCTGATCCGCCGGATGTCAGCCCGATGTCAGCCTGTTCTATGCCGGGTCATTTTTAGCAGGGGTTAAAAAAGCTTTTAATTTCTTGGAAAATTGGGAATTTTTTGTTTGTTTTCAAAAATCTGCACAGATAGTAAGTGATTACGCCCATTAGGGTCATATCGAACACCTCGAGGGCCAGAGTTTCACGGACCATATGCATGGGAAGCAAAAATAAAAAAATTTAAAAAAATTGCATCAGATTTTTTTGCTTCCCCCGTGGCAAGACCTGAAATGACGCCACTGGTTCGGCAACGGCGCATTTTTACGTACGTCCCAAGATAACTTTCCAAGCATCAGGAAACGTCGCCTCAAGTCTTTAGCGTTCGAATTCATAAATACGGGAAGAGTTTCAGCGCAGGTTGGGGTGTAATTAAACAGTTTATTGCTCATTTACCGTGAGATTCATCCTCCCCCTTGTTCACAATTGATGCTTGTGTTTGCCCCCCCCCGAACATCCCTTTCACATCCCTCCATTCCCAGTAGTTTTCTCCCTCATTCATTCTCTCCTTCTTTCTCCGGAGGGGGGGGGGTTGGTTCTCAATCGGCGTAATCTCAAAGAGCGTTGACTTTGACAAGACTTGTTGCGCTTCAATGTAATCTTTGTTTTCTTTTCCATCCTTTCTAGACGCGTGAGATAACTGAGTACTCAGCGGCGGCGGCGGCGGCGGCGCGGTGGATGGAAAGTGAAATGCGGCGTCATATCGATATCCTCTCCATAAAGCGGCGTCACGTGCATTATATGGCAACGTTGGAATTTTCTCATTTAACTTAATGAAAAATATCGAGTCAAGGGAATGCACTGTGCATCTCCAATATTTTGATATAAATAGAAATAAATAAAATTTGAATTTACTATTAATTTAATTAAATACAATAAGTTTAATTCATTCATTGTATTGGGGCTAAGTTAATTTTGTCTCATTTATAAATATCTATATAAATCGATGGAAAAGAATGGTTCCTTGGGAGCTCACCTAAACCAATACGCAATCGATCCTTAAACCTATGGGTTCAATTTTATTGAAAAATAAGAATTGATTTTTCACAAGCCCTGACTCAGTGTTGTCAAATGTGTGACTTTAGGTCGTATACTTCACATAAAAATCCATGTACAATATAAGGGTGTTTAACCTTAAATTTGGCAATACTGTCCAACTGCAATTTACCGCGTGCAGTAACCGCCCATGAGCCATCATTCTATATCGCTTTCCCTCTCATTTGAATTTATGCAAAAGTATCGATTATTTTTAGGTCCAATTGAACCCCTTAAAAAACTGTTTCCCATAGGTTTATACGGAGTAACTATCAATAAAATAATACATCGCAGCTCTAATAAGTCACTCATTGTGATTTTTTTACAGCAGATTAGTGACTTCATACTAGAATTGACTATTGAAGAGATATCATTCACGTCTAATTATAAGACTACAACACTTTTATGCTCAGTATTTTTTTTCTTTTTTTTCTGCTCTCATAAGAAACAAACATGCGTGGGCTCTGGGTCTGATTAAGCTCCTCGCTTCCTCCACCCCTTTCTACGCTGTTGCCAAATTCGACGAAAAATATACAAAGCTCCAGCTGAAAATTGAAAAAAAAAAAATTGTATTTTTTCGCCAGATCTGGACGCACTGGAATAAAATGTTGAACATTTGTTGCCATTTGTGGCAAAAATTCACACTTTAAATTAAATTGCATGGAGGCTACATGAAAGCAGCATGGTGAGTCAATGCAATGGCTATGTTGAACTAATTTTGCAACGATTTTTCCATTTTTTTCTTCTTCCCTCCCCCCCCCCCCCTCACCCCTGTCGATCCCACAAAGAAATGAAAGAAAGCGCAAATTTTCACTGAAAAATTGGTTCAGAATGCGTGGAATTTTGACAGTAGATAATTAAGAACAACTTTTCTCCTTTATTACATTTTTGAACAGTAAAAAAAAATGCAATATTCGTGCAACATGGCAAGTGACATATCAAGTTTTTCCCTTGTACTGAGAAAAAAAAATGTGACTCAAACGGCTGTGCGATTAACTAAATAGTCCTCGACAAGTAATTCAGATATTTCTGAACTTAAACACAGGTCGAAAATAAGGCTAAAATGTTTTCATGCAAGAAATTCTATTTGAAATCATCAACATTATGTTGATAATCGCAAAAAAGTCTGGCTGATGGTTTTTCATAGTGCTGTGAGTGGAAACTGGTAAAGTTTTACCATTTGAAATTGTTTAATTATAGCTGCATGTGCTGTGTTAATTGGAAAATTTCAAATGGTAAGACAAACAGTTTTTAAGTTTCGTAAATAATTATTTTAACTGCTAGTTATATTTTCAATACTTTTTAAAAAAAAAAAAAAAAAAAAAAAAAAAAAAAAAAAAAAAAAAAAAAAAAAAAATGCAATATTTCTTTTCATTTCAAAAATAATTTCTGGTGATTTGAAATTTTGGAAAATTCTTCTTAATTTTCTCGTTTGGCATGGATTAAAATTCTTGCTTTTTCAGCCAGAGTTTCTATTCAGAAATATCATAATTTCTGTTCAGGAAATTTTTAGTTTTTAATTTATTTTCTGGCTTGTGCCACAACTTTTTTCCCAGTTCTTATAATTTCCCGGCAAAAACATTGTGATTTGGACTAAATATTTTTTTTTTTTTCGCTGATCACCTTATTGAGGTCAAAAGAGGCCGTTTTAGATCAATTCTAGTCTTTTTCAAAATTTCCTTCGAATGTTCTCTATACGTCCTGAGGACGTCAAAATCCCATTTTTTTGCCACTTTAAGGTAAGGTAAATCGTGGATTTATTGGCCAAATCTGGCAGCTAGCTCTAGATCTGGAGGGAAAAAGTTTCCTCTCAGATCTTCTCCATATATCACGTTTTTTTATATCTTTCTGTTAACAATAATATATTAGTATCTTTGAAGGATGAATTCTTTGTAATCAAAACCTCGAATCACCTCCTCTCTCCTCTGCGGAAGTTTGAACGTTTCAAAGAAGCTATGTTCTCTGATGGCGCCCGCAAAAACGGCATCCGATGCCGCCATCTGGTCCGATTACAAACGTTCTCTCGCTGTCGAATGTGTTAATGAAGACACTCATTAATTTTTCGTTTCATTTCATCTTCTCTTGTCATCTCTCTCACTCCATCACTTTCTCTTTTACTCGAAATTTCCTCCTCGAACGTGAATGTTTCTTCTCCAGATCATGCTGCTCTCGTATTTCGTGTGTTCTCTCTCCTTTTTCCCCTCATATCTTTCTCGACTCTTCTCCTGAATAAAATTTGGCCACGAAATATATTAATTGGAATTTCTATAAATATTCATAAACGTGCCGTTTGACATCCCTAACACCTTTTGAATAAGGGTGTTTCGTGACCTGAAAAATTATGAGTTGGAGGAGGGGATGAGGTATGAAAGAATGTAAAGATGAAGCTCGCATGGAAGAAAAAAGGACTTTTAAGGTGATTCCATGCGAAGCTTGTCCAGATTGCAATTTAATGGATAGCGCCAAGCACCACTAACGCTGCTCAAATTAAAGGTCAGCATTTTTTTTGGCTGAAATTGATAAATTTACGCAAAAAGTATTCAAATTTGAGGAACGTCAGCACCTGAAAAACCTATCTCAGGAAGACATCCTGTACGTTTCAAGCTGAAATACTCAAAAATAAAGCCGGAAATTATGAAAAAAAAAAAACGAAAAAAAAAAAAAAACAACGCATCTCCTTGGGGGACTTTAATCCACCGAATTATTTTCGTTTCACTTGCCATGCACTTTTGTTGTAGAACCACCTAACTACCGTACGAAGCAAAAACAACGCGTCTCCTTGTGGACTAATCCACCCAGTTATTTCCGTCTGTCTTGCCATACACTTCTGTTGTAGAACCAACCAAATTGCCGTAAAGAGCAAAAACAGCGTATCTAACAGTGGACTTAAATCCACCTTTAATAATTTTCGTCTCAGAATCAGTCTTGCCATGCACTTCTGTTATAGAACCGCCCAACAACGGTAAGAAGCAAAAACAACGCATCTTCTTGTGGACAATAACCCACCTAGTTATTTTCGTCTATCTTGCCATGCACTCCTGTTATAAAACCAACCAGACTGCCATAAAAAAAAAAAAAACAACGTATCTCCTTGGGGACTTCAATGCAGAGCTGCCGATGTGCGTAGATTTAATAGCATTTTCAAACTCACCGAAGATTCCACCGGTTGAGAAAAGATTACAGAGTTCAATTCAGTGTATGACTGTAAATGCACGAAAATACTAGCGTATTTTATCTTTTCTCAACCGGTATAGAGTCGTCGATAACTTTGAAAACATGCGGATATTTTATTTAATTGACAGCGTTTCCACCGATTGAGAGAAGATTACAGATCAGAGTGTTTTCGTGCATTACAGTCATGCACCATACACTATAAATTGAACTAACAATAAGTAATCTTTTCTCAACCGGTGGAATCATTGGTGAATTTAAAAATGTCATTAAATCTACGCAAATCGGCAGCTCTGCTTCAATGCACTTACAGCGTTTATCCTTCTTGCAGCAGCAAAGATTGACTCTCGTTTACGTAGGAAAGTAGCGGGAAAAAATTGCTTTTCTGTTCGTTTATGATAAAGTTAGCTCCTTATCATCACTGAGGTAAGAATAATAAGCTTAGAGGGTACCTAGGTTCCTGTGGGATGGATTTCATTGGAACTTATGAGGATTTTATGTGAATTAGGTGGAATAAAAGGAGAAGCTAAAGAAAAGAAACGACAATAGACGCCTGGGCAGGCACACCGCAGCGTAATATCAGAACCAGTAAAGAAGAGTGTTTATCAGGTCGTTTAAATAATTACAAGGAGGCTATATGACCGCAGGCGCGGAGATGCAGACCGCAGTGCAGAGTTGCCGCGAATCATAAATTAAATCAGCGCGGTTTAAATTAAATTTAAGAAGTAGAAGAATTATTCATGAAAAATGGCAACTCTTTAAACGAAGTAGGTGAACTGAGAGGGAAAAATAAGAATATACTACCACGAATAGATGAAAAATAGTAATCGGATTAATGATCATTCTACTCTACTCTATACGGTTAATTGAGGCGGTCGATCGACAGGTCTCTGGAGAAAACTCTGTATAGTTAATTAATCCTATTCGGAAGTAATTATTTTGCCTATCTTAAAAATTGAAGGAGCTTATTCCAATGACTTACTCTTTATTACATCATATTTTTAAAATCGGATCTACAGATATCATAACTTACTTCCGTCAAACTATCTTGCAACTTCCGTTACACTAAGATGTAACCTCTACAATCTACATGCTGTACCATTAACAGTTTTTTTACAATAAAATACCTACTTTCCCTAAAATCCTTATAGCAAGGACCAATAAAACAGCATCCAGCTTTTTATAGGGACCAATGGCGTCTCGTTAAATCTGGTTCAATCCATTGAAACGCACGAAAAATATTGAAGTATAGAAAGTGCACAGTGCACTCCCTTGAACCAATAACTTACTCTTTATTACATCATATTTTTAAAATCGGATCTACAGATATCATAACTTACTTCCGTCAAACTATCTTGCAACTTCCGTTACACTAAGATGTAACCTCTACAATCTACATGCTGTACCATTAACAGTTTTTTTACAATAAAATACCTACTTTCCCTAAAATCCTTATAGCAAGGACCAATAAAACAGCATCCAGCTTTTTATAGGGACCAATGGCGTCTCGTTAAATCTGGTTCAATCCATTGAAACGCACGAAAAATATTGAAGTATAGAAAGTGCACAGTGCACTCCCTTGAACCGATATTTTGAGTGAGGTTGCCGGATTGCACGCAACTTCACTGATAAGAACAAAGTTTGTTTTCTAAAAACCCTTTCGATGCCACGGTTTAATATACATTCGATTTCGTGACATGGTCTTTTTTTCACTAAATCGACTTTTATTCAAAGTAAACTGCTATTCCCGACTGTTGAAATTCAAAAAATAATGTTTCGTTAAGCGCCTAGAGGGATAGGCAAAATAAGCAGCCCACAGTAGAAATACTAGAAATATTTAACTTCCCACTGAAATCTATAAGTGAGGGAGAATTTGTCTCTGTAATCTGATAGTAAAAAGTTTCATGATCAAACTGGCCCTTGAGAGGATTCTGATTCTAAATATAATGCCTCATGACAGTCATTATTTTTCAAAGTTCGCCACAGATTTTGTTTCAAGCACAAACTTTCATTTGATTAAACTTCATAGGTCCTCTTCCTGACCTAAGCAATTTGAGGATAAATCTTCTTGATGGAAGTTGTATAAATTGGAATTTCAATACTGGCACCAAACTCGCTCCTTTTTTACAATTAATTTTGAATCCAGTTTATTTTGTTACTACATATTGTAGCGCCACCTTTTTAAACAATATATTTTACAACCTGAAAAATTAGCCTCGACAAACCTACGCCGCATGACTCGTTTACTCTACGAAAGGATACAATACATAAAAAAGTCCGGCTAAGTCTATTTCGGTACGATCAACTTAGGCTTGGAGCTGTTACTCGCTTCTTTAGGTATACGCAGAATTTTGAACTCGTTCAAAGGAAAAGTATATACACTGCCCCGCAAAAAAACCGGCTCACCTGGCGCGCTGGATCATTCCACTCGAAAATGCAAAAAAATTACAAAATTTAAAATCGTCATAACTTTTGAACTAAGAGAGCTAAAAATATTTCAAGGCCAGGTTCGGATTCCTCATACTCTCTAGTTTTTTATGCATAAGCTTAAATTTTATTTTGGTAGCTTTTCCGCCCGTATGAAGAGTTTTTCCAAACCCTCGCGAAAACTGTTTTTTTGGAGCACATCTGTAAAAAGTTACTCAAACTTCTCACATCTCTTTGGGATAAAGTAGCATAGATAGACAAAATCTGAGACATGCATTAGATTCCTCAGAGTCAGGGCTATTGACCTGGTTACCTCAGTTTCGTCTACAAAATTTTTTTAGGGTCGGAAAATGCACTTTTCCGAGACCATGTAAAAACCGCTTCTGAACACCCAGTTTACACATGCGAAAAGATGTTAAAAGTTCAAACCGTCATAACTTTTGAACCAAGAAAGCTAAGAATATTTCAAGGCCAGGGTCGGATTCCTCATACTCTCTTGTTTTTTATGCATAAGCTTAAACTTTTTTTCCGTAATTTTTACGCCCATGTGAAGAGTTTTTCCAAACCCTCGTGAAAACTGTTTTTTTGGAGCAAATCTCTAAAAAGTACTCAAACTTGCCACATCTCTTCGGGCAAAAGTAGCATAGATAGACAAAATCTGAGACATGCATCAGATTTCTCAGAGTCAGGGCTATCGATATGGTTACCTTAATTTTGTCTATGAAATTATTTTAGAATCGGAAAATGCACTTTTCCGAGACAATGTAAAAACCACTGCTAAAAACACAGTTTACACATCCGGCTCAAACATGCGAAAAGATGTTAAAAGTTCAAACCGTCATAACTTTTGAACCAAGAAAGCTAAGAATATTTCAAGGCCAGGGTCGGATTTCTCATACTCTCTAGTTTTTTATGCATAAGCTGAAACTTTTTTTCCGTATTTTTACGCCCGTGTGAAGAGTTTTTCCAAACCCTCGTGAAAACTGTTTTTTTGGAGCAAATCTCTAAAAAGTACTCAAACTTGCCACATCTCTTCGGGCAAAAGGAGCATAGATAGACAAAATCAGAGACATGCATCAGATTCCTCAGCGTCAGGGCTATCGACATGGTTACCTCAATTTTGTCTATAAAATTATTTTAAGGTCGGAAAACGCTCGTTTCCGAGACCATGTAAAAACCGCTTCTGAACACACAGTTTACACATCCCGCTACATGGCCCGTTTACATGGTCTCGGAAAAGAGCGTTTTCCGACCTTAAAATAATATTTTAGACAAAATTGAGGTAACCATTTCGATAGCCCTGACGCTGAGGAATCTGATGCAAGTCTCAGATTTTGTCTATCTATGCTCCTTTTGCCCGAAGAGATGTGGCAAGTTTGAGAACTTTTTAGAGAATTGCTCCAAAGAAACAGTTTTCACGAGGGTTTGGAAAAACTCTTCACACGGGCGTAAAAATTACGGAAAAAAAGTTTTAGCTTATGCATAAAAAACTAGAGAGTATGAGAAATCCGACCCTGGCCTTGAAATATTCTTAGCTTTCTTGGTTCAAAAGTTATGACGGTTTGAACTTTTAACATCTTTTCGCATGTTTGAGCCGGATGTGTAAACTGTGTTTTTAGCAGTGGTTTTTACATTGTCTCGGAAAAGTGCATTTTCCGATTCTAAAATAATTTCATAGACAAAATTAAGGTAACCATATCGATAGCCCTGACTCTGAGAAATCTGATGCATGTCTCAGATTTTGTCTATCTATGCTACTTTTGCCCGAAGAGATGTGGCAAGTTTGAGTACTTTTTAGAGATTTGCCCCAAAAAAAACAGTTTTCACGAGGGTTTGGAAAAACTCTTCACACGGGCGTAAAAATTACGGAAAAAAGTTTAAGCTTATGCATAAAAAACAAGAGAGTATGAGGAATCCGACCCTGGCCTTTAAATATTCTTAGCTTTCTTGGTTCAAAAGTTATGACGGTTTGAACTTTTAACATCTTTTCGCATGTGTAAACTGGGTGTTCAGAAGCGGTTTTTACATTGTCTCGGAAAAGTGCATTTTCCGACCCTAAAAAAATTTTGTAGACAAAACTGAGGTAACCAGGTCGATAGCCCTGACTCTGAGGAATCTGATGCATGTCTCAGATTTTGTCTATCTATGCTACTTTATCCCAAAGAGATGTGATAAGTTTGAGTAACTTTTTACAGATGTGCTCCAAAAAAACAGTTTTCGCGGGGGTTTTGGGAAAAAACTCTTCATACGGGCGGAAAAGCTACCAAAATAAAATTTAAGCTTATGCATAAAAAACTAGAGAGTATGAGGAATCCGATCCTGGCCTTGAAATATTTTTAGCTCTCTTAGTTCAAAAGTTATGACGATTTTAAATTTTGTAATTTTTTTGCATTTTCGAGCGGAATGATCCAGCGCGCCAGGTGAGCCGGTTTTTTTGCGGGGCAGTGTACTTACATAACAAAGGTATAGATCAGAATCCTTTAGAGGCAAAACTTTTGCCTTAATAGCATTGGAAACTGAGAGATTTCGAGAGAGGAGCTCTCAAAAAGTTGTAACCGAATCTTGAGGTGCCGTTCAGAGACGGTGTTTATGAGCTCTAAATTCCTCGAATCAAAGTTCATCAGTTTCACAATGAATCGGAAAAGTTTCAACATGGAACATGATTAAAGTGATGGAAGGAGGTCTTGGAGGAGAAACAGGTGAAAGGGGAAGAGCGAGATAAAAGTCAAAGAAGATTGCGACGGATAAGAAGCTGAAGAAGGAAAAGGGAAAAGGGAAAGGAGAAGGAAAAGGGAAAAGGGAAAAAGGAAAAGGGAAAAGGAAGGAGAAATAGAAGGAGAAAGAGAAAGAGAAAGAGAAAGAGAAAGAGAAAGAGAAAGAGAAAGAGAAAGAGAAAGAGAAAGAGAAAGAAAAAGAAAAAGAAAAGAAAAAGAAAAAGGGAAAAAAGGAAAAAAAAGAAAGAGAAAGAGAAAGAAAAAGAAAAAGAGAAAGAGAAAGAAAAAAAGAAAAGAGAAAGAGAAAGAAAAGAGAATAGAAAGAGAAAGAAAAGAGAAAAGAAAAGAAAGAGAAAGAAAAAGAGAAAGAGAAAGAGAAAGATAAAGAGAAAGAGAAAGAGAAAGAGAAGGAGAAGGAGAAGGAGAAGGAGAAGGAGAAGAAGAAGGAGAACGAGAAGGAGAAGGAGAAGAAAGAAGAAGAGAACGAGAAAAACAAAAAGAATATGAAGAAAGATGATTTTGAGGATATGAGACAAATATTTTATTTTTGTATTTTTCATGATTTTCCGAAAATTGTGCCAAAAAAATAGCTGCAAGCTGGGACTGCTGGGAGTAAATTTTTGTTTATACCATTACATAGGCCCTTCCACCCTGGGCCCTTTGCAATTAACCATTCGATATAATACAATTTGATCTCAACCATTAGATTTATTTTTATCAGTTGTAATATTTTTGAAAATTTACCTCCGTGCCGACCTCGCCTATGGTATCTTCTTATACTTTGACCAGTGGTTCTATACATGAATGACGCAATTACAACGCCTCGACTCAAACTTGGGTTGTATCCTATATTATATTTGTAAGAATGAAGCTAAGTTCCGGGAGAACCGTTGCACCGTTCGGGAGGGGCCTGGTACCGATCGGTCGGGCTCGGCTCCAATGCTTCGGGAAAAATTATAAGTTTTTCCGTGCGGGCCCCGCGTCCCTTTTTAAAATGCTAAAAACTTTTCTCTCAAAAAGTTGTGCGAGTGCGAAAAGGATGCGAATCAGTTCGTTTTGTAAGGGTGGGAGAGAGAAGCGAGATTTTGTCGTCTTTTTTTAAATGCATACGTGCGGAAGAGCATACGATTTTGTACGCGTGTGAGCGAGAAACGTGATGCTCTGACAATTTTTTTTTTAAATTCGATCGCACGATTTGACGTTACCATGGCGATCTTCATCATATGTTTACTCGCGGAAGGAACCGTCCGGGTAGACGCATTTTAATAGCGACTTCATGATATCGATGTATAGCTTCGACTTTTTATCCTTTTTTTAAACGTAGATATACACAATGAGAGAGTCACTGTGCTGCTAGCTGTGTTGAAAAATATACCAGGCACTTCAAACTTAATGAAAAATTTGTATAAATTTTTTATTTTAAAATAGGGCAGCACTGTACAGTCTTCGATTGATGATGGCTTGACGAGGTTGCTTTATCGCTTCGCGATGTATAGAGCTTCGATACTTATTATGTTTCATATGCATAGATAAAACAGAATAGTACAATCAACGATGACTTGATGAGATCGGTGCATTGATTCAATATCTCGAAAAACCCAGCAAATTTGAGTTAGGTTTCGAAAATTTATAAAGAAACTGAATGATTAGGGTTATTATTCATAAGTAGAGACGGTGGTTATACTTTTTTCATTAATAATATACTGTCAAATATTACTGAATACTGATTAAGTAAATAATTGGTTTTCTGTTGAAAATGCATCGTTTACTTTAAATGTATAAGTGATTCATCCAAGAATACTACTTACTAACAAACCCAAAAAATATGGTTACAGATTTTTTCTTTTTTAAGTTGGCGATTTGAGTTGTTTACGTTTCAGCTCGCGTTTTGGCGAGGTTATGATGTTTTTAAGGTCTGTTTTTTCCCGATTTAAATAAAAAAAAAAAGAAGACAAAGTTTCGATAGATCTCTTGAGCCTTGAGTATGTAGTTTTTAGGGTTTCATTTGATTGTATACCTGTTTTTCTTAATCTGTGCAGTAATTTAGTGGGCCAGTGCGACTTTTATTTCAAAATAGATGGTTTTTTTAGTGATGATTTGGGTGATGGCGTCATCCGGTGATGAGCGTTCCAAACATAGACTGTCTTTCTTGCTCTCACGAAACCCCCCATGTTGTACTGCTATACTCTAATTTTAAAAAACGTATGTAGAGACATCTTTTGTGAAATATTTTTTGGCAGAAATGAGTTCCTCAATTTTAATGCGATTTTGCTATTAACATGCCGTAATACAGACCCTGTGTATCAAATCAGGACACTAGAAGAGATGGGTATACACATGGGGATTGGAGGTCACGGGAAGTGGCGGGGTGAGATAGTTTGGAACGCTATGCGATTTTTGTCACAACCGATTGCAACCGATGAGTGCATTATTGATGCAATTTTTGGCTAACTGTTGACTTCACACTAAAACTCTATGGTGAACTTGAGATGCCCTTAGATGCTGGAACTGGGTCCAATGGACCCGTTTCGTCGTACGCTAAAATCGGCAGCCAGTAACTGTTCACTGGTTATACAAACTTGAGCTTCGTGAAGTGTCTAAAAAAACTCAAAAAAATAGGAATTTCATCATTGGGGGGGGGGGCGACCTTTCAAAAGCGCCAATCCCCAAAAAAGATAAGCCAAAAGCGCTAAAACATGCACGAAGGAATTTTGAAAAAGTAGCCCAAAAAAGGCAATTTGCTGCAAAATCAGTAGTCAAAAAGCGCTAAAAAAATGACCCTAAAATCTTAGACGAAGTTTGCCTGAATTTTCGAGCCAACCTATTTCAAAAAAATTTCTGTCGTTAATAAAGGGCTGTTTGAAAAAGGCATAGTTTTCCCGCGCAAAGTTTCTCTTCCATTCATATATAGATTTTTGATATTCACTGAAACGCAATGTCTTATTGTCATGTCAGTTCAACGAAAGGTTATCGTAGGTGTCGATCTCGGTCATGCGTTTGTTTGCTTAACCCCGGGCTTCTCATTTTATTGTGAATGCAGGTTTCTCACTATCGCTATCTCTTTTCTCCTTCCCTTCTTTTCTCTGTACAGTTATAAATCGTATAATCCACATGCGCTAATACGGTGTATCCAAATGCGCCGATTCTGGGGGTTTCGGCGTCTCCATGAGCGCCAAAAAAAATTGGCGGTTTTGGATCGGGCCCTCTTGAGAACGACTACCCCTAAAAAAAGTTTAAAATTTTATGTAAAGGGGTTTGGGCGGGGGTTATGCAATTTATGCCCCCCCAAATAAAGACTCCTGTTTTCTAAACCTTTGTTGTACCTGAGAAAATAAACTTCAGTATTTCAGGGAAAAATAAGTAAGTTTTTACATTTTGTTCTTCGGAGCAAGATTAGATGGGTGATTAGCAAACGGAGTGGGGAGTGGATGATATCGAGTCAAAGTCTTAGCTCGAAAAAAACAAAAATCACGCGCAAGACGCGAAACGGAACGCTTGGCCGCGAAGCGGCCACCGGCCACTAGTATTTGTATATTCTACAAAGCAAACAACAGTTGTCTCTATTTTTTAACTCTCGATCGTAGAAAACAAGACAAGGGTAGAGAGAAACAGTATAGCTTTCATTCTCAAACCTTAGTCCCCTAACAAGATATTTATGGAGCCTTTTGTTCCAACCATCCAATCAAGGAACTCACGGTAAGGGGTGAGGTGGGGTAGTTTATAAAAGAAAAAACCTACTTCGCAATCACAAGCAGTATGATTGGGTGTTGGGATTAGGTGACCCTTTTCCGGTTAATGAATTTTATTATTATTATATCTTTACTATAGTATTAGTTCCTCTCCAATCTAAGTTTCTGAAGCCTTGGCGCGACAAACGGCTCGAACAAAGCGCCCGCGCCGGAATGCGCTTTTTTATTTAGAGTAAAAAAGCTGATTATCTACTTCAGCTTGAGTGGAAAAAAAGAGGTAGGTATACAAGCAATGGAGGTGGAAGGTAGGTGAGGTCAAAGGTTGGGAGTCATGAAACGGGTGAGAGATGTTGGGGTTAGAAACGGTGTGAGGGGGCGGGGGGTTGCCGTGATTAGCGTCAGAGGCAGTTGCCGGGTGATAATTTAAAAATCAATACGATCAAAGAGAGGCAGAAAGAAAAGGCAGTAGTGAAAGAGAGGCGCAAAAGAGAGAGTGTGGGAGAGAGGAGAGAGAAAAAAGGCGATAGGGGGGGGGGGGGGGGGGGAACGCCGCGCAAAAATATATATAAATTGAATTTACTCCACTTAAACCCGGAAACGCCCCACAGAGGATTGAGTCAACGAGAGGGGTTGGACATGGAGTAGGTACAGTAAACTAAAAATGCAAATTTGAATGTTTTTACAGTAAAAAAACAAACTATAAAGAGTGGTTCTGGTAGGAAATTTTACAATAAAAACAATAAACCCACTTTATTCAAACTTCTACACTGAAAAAAATGAAATTACTGAAAAATCAATTAAGTTTTGTAAAATCAGTAAAATGAAGCGCAGGCTAATTTTACTTGTTATTTTTAGTGAATTCTACTTAACTTTTTGGGTTTTTACGATTTGAATTGTAAATTTGGCTTAGGTTTTAGTAATTTTTCTATGTGAATTGCAAATTTTTCAATCTAAATAGTACATTCTACAATCCAAATTATTGTGACTTTTGCATATTACATGGCTGTCTTGGCGTGATAGCTATACGACTTGCAAAAATTACAATGCTTCGGATTGTTAAATTTACAATCCAAATGGTAAAATGTATGATTAAAATTGAAAAATTAATAAAACTGAAGCAAAATTAACAATCCAAAATATAAAATTGGCTATATGTATAGTAAATGTTACCAAAAATGGCTGATAAAATTAACCTTTGCTTCATATTACTGATTTCACAGATCTATTTTTTTCAGTGTACGATATGCGTATTAACAAAGATATACTCATTTAAAGTCGCGACGCCTTGTCCGGCCGCTCACATCGACTCGCTCCTCTGTGCGTCTGTAGCTATGAAAGCATGCTGAAAATTTAACCGAGTGCCTGCTGAAAATTTAACCAAATTGAAACGGAGGAGTTGATCTCCTTTCATCGCGGTAAAGTTTACCTGGACATTACGGTGAGATTGTAAGCACTTCAAGTCTTCAACTCCCCCCTGTAAGTACTATAAACTAACGATTAGTTGATTAAATTAACCTCAGTGCCTCCTCCTCCGCAAGAATGCCCGTCGTTGGTTAAAATAAAGTTACAGTATACACGAATAAAAAAGAGCCTCTGTTTATTAGGATTAATATTCAATGCACGGATATTAGTCGTCGTCCCCCTTTATACTTTTTATGAGTTAAATGCTTAAATTATTCTTTATGGTCTTGCAGAATGTACCTACACGTAACGACGCTCAAGAGTGAAATCGTTATGGTTTTCATTCATTACCAAACAATGCCCGTGTTTTGAAAATTATGTTTTGTGATTAGCAGGCACTGCTGAAAATGGGTGGTTCAACTTGATGTTCGGAAAATTCGTGACTTTTGCGGTCAAAGCTTGTATATTTTATCCATTAGGAATTTTGAAAGAAAAATTAACCATTTTTTCATCATGACGAATATTTATACAGGGTGTTGATTAAAATAGTTTCCACTCGGGTTTTTTTGGAAACTGTCGCGAATTTCAAAAATCGCTAAAACACTTGTCAAATACTTGTGAGGGGGACACCCTTTAAGAAAGTCGCCGATTTTAGCCCCCCTCCCTCTGGGGGGGGGGGCCCGAGGAGGTCCTCACCATCATAAATCCCATACTTTAAATCGGGACCCCCAAAATCTATTTGACATTTGGAGAGAGGATAAAATTCTAAGACTTTTATGACGCAAACTGGAAGTCGATATCGTTTTTCGTTTTTGAAATATCGAAGGTCCAAAATTCGATATGGATCCATTTTCAAAAACGAGTAATTTCCCTTTAAATGGTCCGAATTGAAATAATTTTGGCACTTTGGGTCTAAATTGCTTTGCAGAGCGAGCTTTTTTAAAAAAAAATACAACTTTTCCGACAAATTTACTTCAAGGGCGTTTTTTAACCCCTATTTTTTTTTGTTTTTTTTTTTGTTTTTTTTTTTTTTTTTTAATTTCAAAGTTTTGGCTGTAAAAAAAAAGAACTTCAAATTCCGATAGAGCATGATACTCATGCTCTAAAAACGCTAAACGTGGGTCTCATTATTTCAACGGTTACACCTTATCAGGGGATCGGACATTTTCAAACCCTACAGAGGGAGCGGGGGTGGGGGTCACGACCCTTCAAATTTGAAAATGTTAAATGATAATATCCCAGAACCCTGCTATGTGATATATTGTTAAAAATAACATTTAAAGCCAAAAATTTTCGCGCAAACCGCAGATTGATGTCGAGTTTTGTTCTCGATTAATCGAAGGTCAAAGTTCGATATCAACCAAATAATGATCTGAACGCTACACAGCGGCCAGGTTGCGCGCCCCAATAAGACAATACTGTGCAATACAGCATGATCGTATAAGTGATCGTGTCGTTCCACTAGACCATTAGTGTTGAACAAGGATACTGTGTGTAAAGGCAAACCCCAACTCTTTCCATTATTTTTGTCACTTTTTTATTCAGAAGAAATCATAGACAGGGGGAGAGCTTGTTTGCGCTATTTAAGTGATGTCATTCTAAGAAGCATATTATTTCGATTCAAAAAACCTTCCAGCTCGATCTATGCCGAGGGGTCCATAGTTCGAAGGGTCTCGGAGGGGGTAATTCACATTGAAATCGCTTGACCTTGAGTGGCTTGAATTGCTCGGCCATTAGATTATCTGTACGACTCGATACAATTACGAATTATTCATAATGACCCCCCAGTCGATAGTTCGATGCTGTGCGTTTGGATGACCGGATTGTCAGATTATGCGTAACCTAGCTTTCTAGGAAGAATGAAAGCTTTATATCAAAGCTTTTGATTATACAGTGTGTTCCAGGGCTCAACCGAATTCCTTGTATGGTTTTCTTTAGCTCAAAGTAAGACCCTTTTTCCCTCCTATACATACAATAAACATATATGGTTCCGAAAATGCGTCCCTTTTTAGCTATATCCAGTGTTGCCAGGTTTGGACGGGATAGCATAGTCGACGCGTGGACAGTTTTCGAGTAAAAAACTGTCCACACGGTGGATACAGATAGGAGGATCGGAAGAGGGAGCGTGGACAGTTGTGGACAGTTTGCGGCTCTATTCTCACCAAAATAGTCCACGTGTGGCCAAATCTGTCCACTATTGGCAACACTGGCTAGATCTCTCCGCCCTAAGTTCTTTTAAAAAGCCATGGCTTTATTGGAATAGCGTCCACAATTATGAACCGAATGTCATGATTTGACTACAGAGGTTTTTCAAAGTGTAAAATTTATCGATGAGCTTGAAAAATTCAGAAATTGGATCTGATTGTACTCTTGTGGTAAAAAAGTATCTTTGACGTCACACATTTTATGTTACGGAAGAAAAATTTGAAAAAACTAATACAAGAATCAGATGATAAAACCTTTAAAGACATTTTTGTTTAACATTTTTTTCGCTACGATCCGTTTTAAGCAAGATAATTGCTGTTCAATGTATAGAAGTCATTAATATTACCATGGCGAGTGGCGTAGAAGCCACTCCACCGCTTCTCAAAGCTTTCAGAAACTTGTTCCTTAAACGACAATAAGCTTGTTTGTGATAACCGCCCAGGCTCAATGAGCTCTGAAAAAGACAATTCCTTAATAATAATAATAATATTACAAGATGTACATATAGAACGATTCGTCAACAGAGGAATTTCTAGCACTTCCACCAGAAAAGTTTAGTGGTTTCTATCAGAAGAATATAGTCATGATACTAGAATTCCCACCAAAACTCTCCAGAACTATGGCGAGGGCGTATACACAGGGAGGAGGGTGGGCATGGCTTCTTCAATTTTTTTGAAAAATGCCTCGTTAAGAGGGAAAAGTGTGGTAAACCGCTGAAAAAAGTAAGCAAAATAAACCAAGCTTCATTGAAACTCCCCATCCCTGGAAGTTTGATGAGATACACCCTTGAATAACGGTATGAACTCTAGAACTCCTATAACAGCGCCAAGAATTTCCTTTGCTAACTAATCATTGTGCTTTTGGTAATCTTTTCATTGAGAGAAATCACTTCTTTAAAAACAAGGTAGACACGTTTACTTGTGACAGTTTTCCTTGCGCGAAGTAAAGTTTAAATTGCATGATGGAGAATCACTGTCACAACAATAGGAATCTTTTCCTTGAAGCAGTAGACATTTTTCTTGGGTTAAAGAAAATTTCCACTTTGCAGTTTCATTAACACAAACGGGATGCACACGGAAAAAAAGTACGGTGAAACTAACCATACGGATACCTGATTTTGGCACCTGCTAGATGTTATGGTAATGTTAACCAGAAGTATACTATGTTTTGACTAGGTACTAGGTGATGTTACCTGGTTGCATGTTCAATTTACTCAAAGTATCGGTAAATGTACCATACGTCTGGTCAAGTTTACCATAACATCTAGCAGGTTCCAAAATCAGGTATCCGTATGGTTATTTTCACTAATCTTTTTTTTCCGTGCACTTTGGATTTAAAAAAAAGGAATTCTCTCAGTGTTGTTTTTCAGTGATGGAGAAAGAAAAATAAAATTACGATGATTACCTGAAAAGCGGCGGAGCTATAACCATCAGGGCAAGTATCCGGATTGTAGCTTAAAAAAATGCAGGTAGTATGCTCCGTATCGTTGAGTTCATATCTCACTTCGCCGTGTCTCGAGATAACCGGCAAACTGGAGACTAAGATCACAGCCCACATGATGACAATGGCGCGGCTGGCGTTGCGCTCCGTCCGGACGGACATCGATGCAATCGGATGAACTACAGCGAGGAATCGATCCAACGACATGAGAACCAACGTGTAAACACTCGCGAAAGCGGTGACAACGATAAAATACTGCACCGTCTTGCACCAAGTATCACCGAATGGCCAATAGGGCATGATATAATCGACCGCGGTAAACGGAACGCAGAAAACTATGAAGAGAAGATCGGCTACGGCCAAATTGATGATGAGAAGGTTTGTCGTGCTCCTCATCTGTTGATTCGCCGACACTACAATGATAACGAGAGCGTTGCCGAATAGACCGAGGATGATGATAACGCCAAAGAGGAGAGGAACAAGGATTTCGACGATTGCCTCGATGCGGATGTGGATGTCTTCCTCGATGTAACCGCCACCGTCTACAGTGGTGTTGGGTTGACAGTAAAATTCACCCGAAGTCGCGAATTCATAGAAGGCGTGAAGCGAACTATTGGCGAATCTCAAACCTCCCACCTCGCTTTTTCCTTGACTCGTCATCTTTTCGATTTGGCAAATCCAGCCGTGCCTAAACCTGAAGTAACCGTTCACGCGTCATCCTCTGATTATCAACAACCCAGCCGTAACCTAAACTTGAAGTAATTGCTCACGCGTCATCCTCTGATTATCAACAACCCAACCGTAACCTAAACTTGAAGTAATTGTTCACGCGTCATCCTCTGATTATTGAACACCCAACCGTGCCCTAAGTTAACCTCACTTCACAGCCGAGCTTCGTCATCGTGCCAACAATAACCTCACTTTTCAGTCCTGGCGACACGTCATCCGCTGGTAACCAACTCGAATGTGCCTACTTGCGTTTTGATTCAGATCCGGGATGCAGGAGCATCATCCTCCGAAAAACAACCGAGGCGAGAATTCGATCCGAGACTCATCACGCACAATGAGCCTTTACGTCGTCCTTATTAGCCTTTTGGCATATTTTCTGACGAGATTCATGTTGAAAGACTGGTTGTTTGAGGATTAGGTTCTGATAAAAACGTCAATTCTGGAAACTTGAGTCAAATGAAATGCTTGCTAGATTGATTACGCTCAGTAATTAGTTGAACACACTTTCTTGTAAATTTTATGCCCAAAAAAAAGTATTATTATTTCACAATATACCATCCGGTGAAGTATTAAACACCGACAAAGAATTTGCTGCGGTAGGTATAATCCTTGAACGCACTGATTTTGTTCCAAGACACTGTTTGAAACATTTTAAAGTAAAATTGCAGTCTTTTGGAAGAATTTATTGCATTACTTATCATTTTTCTTTGAATATAGGATGTTCAAAAAAGTCTGTGAATAATTCTTGCATATTGAAACTGAATCCAGTTCAGGAACTGAATTCCGGCTGACGAGCTAGAACAAATAAAAATGCACCAACGGTTAATCACACTGCTCGATCGACAAAAAGATAGTCGCGATGAAACTGTCACTGTCAAACAACAAATCACTTTTCAAAAGATTCGTGTATTTGAAACGAATCCATTAACACCAATTCTTTTCTATATAATCACTAGCTAGATGCGGAATATCTATGAAATTAAAAAATGAATAAATTTACTATGCATCAATAGAAATGTCATATCTCTATTTGTGTCGGTTTGACACTCTCGAACAAAGAATGAATAATTATCTTGACGAAAGTGTGAAATCGATCCATTGAAAGCTTCATTTTATTTATTACCGTGTATGCGTTTATTTTATGCGCTCAAATACGTAGTTATTACCAAAAATCAACTTTCAAACATCTTGCAATTAATTATTTTGCCGTAAAGGACACAACCTCTTTAAACTTTAAAAAAAGAAATCAAGCTATGTTTTGTTTGTTTGTTTGTTTGTTTTGGTTTTTTGTTTTTTGTTTTTTTGTTTTTTCAATTGAATTGATGAAGTTATTTGCATATGTTATTGCATTTGTTTATTACTTTCATTAAACGTTGATTTATTTCATACCTATGAATGAATTTTAAACTGTCTGAATTATTAGAATTAAAAAATAAAAAGTGACAACAGTATTTGTCACCACAGTCTAGTACCGAGTTAATATTTATTGTTTTGGGTTGGTTTATATAAGGGTTTTATTGTTTGTTGTGTTTTAAAGCCTCATTGTATAGAAATCAGCATGTTAACGATTATTAAATGTGTTTTCTGACTCTTCAATATAGAGTGCACTCTCTGTACAAAAAATAGTATTTACTCTCGCTTTTTTAACTGTCTATTTCCATGACCTTCCATGCATTAAATTGACATCTCAAATGCATAAAAAATAAATCAATTTAATGCATTTTGAATTAAACATTTTCATAAAGTTGACGTTGCAATTGTTTACAACGAACCAACTTAAACTTTTATTTTGAACAATCTGACAACCAATAAGACGTCTTCATCTTGGCCCATTTTACTAAGTTCTTCGAAAGAGAGTAAAGATAGGCCGCTAATCATAACGAGGGAAATCGCTTATAAGAAAACGCCGCGCCGCGTCGCCCTTGCTGGTAGTGACACCCTCAGCTACCACTCACGCTCGGGAAATGGGAGTGACTGAAGCTGATTTTTCGAGAGAAAAATGTCCGTAATTTCAAAAAGAAGGGAGACTCGAATTTATTTCGGGACAGTGTAATTAGCGCGCTACAAAAACAAATTCATTCTTTCCAGGCTTCATTCCCGAGTTTATTTCCCCTCCCTCTACTCCCGCGGTCTGGAAGGGGAGAATGAGGGATTATCCCTAGATTTTTTCCCTTACTTCTCCGTTTATCGGTGCTAATGTAGAGCGGCCTATAGCCTGCCTCGGTGGAACTAATAAAATACAAGAGAGGCCCTAAATTAAAAAAAATTGCGCCAAACGATCAGGATCGGGAGAGGTCACGTGACCCCCGTTGCGCTATCATAATTCGTATATAGCTCGGCCACTTCGCTGGTCCATGCCGCAGTCCCCTGTCGGTTTAGAACTCAGGGCAGCGGGGCAGTAGGGCTCCCCCCGCTCTGTCCGTTCCAGACCCAACATTTGCTCTGAAGTAGTAAAAATAATACTTTCACCGTTTCCTCAATGTGTGGGTGTTGCCAGTTTGATTATCAACTTCTTTTGGAAGAACAAAACCATGAAGATTAAATATTTATATACATGCTGATCTTATCAATGTTGTTAAAATATTATGAACACACCTGCATCCTTACTTTTGTATGGAGTGTCAATATAATGCAATTTGATGGCAACGTTGTAACTATTCCATTTACAACCATGAAAAAGGTCGCACTTTTGGTAGTGCACTCCCTCGAATCGATATTTTTCCATAGGTTTAAATGGACGGAAAACAGCGTTGCAAGATTCAACACGACGTCCCTGAATATGATACAGAAATGATCAGAACCCCCCCCCCCATGGCTGCTTCCTTGACGTCTTCAAAATGACGTTCCAGAGAGCCCCTTTAAAGTATGGCTTGTTGGGTATAAGGCGACTCACGGAAAAAAGGTGGTCGTCGAATCTACCGTCTGCTCTGATTTTGAAGTCAGGTATCAAGTAGATGGTAAATGCAATGTACATTCTGGTAAATTAAGATAACTTGTTCGTATATTTTACCATCGTTTAGTGAAATTTACCATACTTTATAGCTGACTCCAAAATCAGCTATGCACGTAGACGGTAAATTCTACACCACTCTTTTTCCGTGGCTTCTTCAGCGCACTCGAGAGAAACGAGATACATTATTTTTTTTTTCACCATTGACGGCAACGTTGCTCGACATTTTGTGCAATTCATGACACTAATCAAATTACTTAAGGTTTAATTAGTGTTGGTCTTCCTCCTTCTTCTTTTTTTTTTTTTTTTTTTTTTTTTTTTAAAGTCCATGCATTGAGTCTTCACTATTGCGCGCGCACAGGCTCAGAACGCGAACAGTCGGCCTCGGCCGCCCGATGTCGATAAAATACACGAGCTGTAAATACATATCCCACTAATCATCTTTCTATTTTAAAAAACCGTTACATCCACTGCACTGATCCCTTGTCGATAACCCCCTCTTCTCCCCCTTCCCCCTCCTCCCCTCTATTTGCTTTGCTTGTAATTATTGTTGTACTCTTGTTGAATCCACGCTGTTTATTCAAACAAAATGAAGCTCAACTACCAACGTATAAAGCTATTTTTTCCGCTTGATGGTGTTGATGCATAAAACTTTAATGCAGTATTTCAGTCCCCCCCCAAAAAAAAAATATTCCAATTCAAAGAGAAAAGAATCTATTAAACACTAAAAAAAAGTATTGAATTCAACTTAGTTAAAAACTATTTACATTGTTAAAACTATGGATAAAAGTTTACAACTGTTAGTTTTACCATTTTAAAGAGTTAAACTACTTTCATGCTGTGTTAATGTGACTATTTTAAATGGTAAAACTAAATGATTCTTGACCCATGTACATTGTACGCCCAGTGGGTCGTTAACGACCCACTCGTTGTGTTATTTTAGAACAACCTTTCAGTCAATTTGGACTAATTACTTCAAAACCAATTTTGGGAGTTATTCGCTCGAAAAATTTAGCTTTCATGGAGTGATTCTGTTTAACTCTTAAACACATTAAAAACTCAAAATTATTTAAAATTGGAGAAGAAAAGAAAAAACAAAAAATTTTATCCGGATACTTTCTTTTGAAAGTCCATAGTACGTTTCAACGCATGACGATAAGATCGAACTATTGGGTTTTCGGTAAACTCCCTCGAATTCGACTTTTTTATTGCAAGTTAGATTAAATTGACAAAATACGACCTTAATTGCTAGATTTCATGCTATACCTACGCAACTGTCAAGTACAGGCAAAAGCCTCGCGTTGGAAATTTGAAAAATCTCCGTTTAATCGCAGAGTAATTCGAAGAGGCTCCAACAATTTCAATTTCAATTTTTTCCTCAGTTTGGAATCGCTGCGATAGACATTTTAATTTTCAAAACGTCTTGTGTAACTCTATTCCAATGATATACCTACGGTTATGTTTTTTTTTTTTTTTTTTTTTTTCCCGGAACCATAGACCAGTTAATATCAATCTATCTTGACAGCCCTAAGAATCTATACAAGAAATCTTGTTCCTAAGACGTCTGCCACTATCGTGTTTATAAATAAGACAAGACCAAAGACATTTGATCAGAAGACGGAACACGTCAATCCTACAACCCGCTGCGAGACTGAGCTAGCTTCGCCTAGTCTTGCGTCATTGTGTGTGATGTGCATTCCGTATATGTATAACGGACAGCCAGTTTAAATCTGGTGGGTCACTTTTTTACGACATGTGTGCTGACCGTTGTTGGCTTATCAGCTATTCAATTAAATGTTCTGTTGCCGTAGCTCTATATTTTTATTCTGAAGTATTATTTTAACTTCTATTGTAAACTTATTTTTTACTTTTGCTCTTTCTTATTTTTCTTAAATAAATTAATAAATCAATCCATTTCCAATAATAACTGTTTGCTCCATATAGTCCCAGCTAAAGGCTTAAGACATTTTGATTAGTTTGATTATTATCTTCAAAACTTGCAAGACTGTTTAAACTCGGTGAAAACCTGACAAAGGACTTTGAAGGAGAGCACTTTCAAGTATGGAGGGGTCTCATTAGATTTGTCCAAACTCACCATCAGATGAATAGTGAGGGGGTGGGGGACTTTTCTGGGCTCAAAATTCTCAAATTGTCACCTATATCTTGGTAGACGTAGGTAAAAAGAAACTGGAAAACCAAGTAAGTATTTTTCCGCAGTTTTGCTGTGAAACTCTGCTATTTTCATCTTTTTAAAATAAATCAAAAATCAACGTCATTCTGAACATTTTTCAAGAAATTCATTTCTCCCGCAAAAAAGCAACAACAAAAACAAAAATTAATAAAGAAAAATAAAAAAACAAAAACAAAAAAATCAACAAAATGGGCAGAAAACGTTTAACAAAACAAGTTAGCATGAGCAATGGGACTCTTGTAAACTTTTGCTACGAGAAAACGAATAGTCCAATCTGATGTGACAACCAGCGAAAATCACGAAAAGCACAATAAGAAAGTCTGAAATTTATTAATAAACTCACATAACTGCTTTAACGACCAGATCGTAATGGCGGTTCCACGCAGGTATCATGGGAGATTCTTGTCTAATTTGTCACTTCCTCTACGGAAACACAAAAATATGTCGCAATTTAGATAAGAATTTCCCATGGCATCTGCGACTCTCCACCATTCAGCCCAGTTTTGAGAGTGAATTTTGTGATTTGTTTGTGTACTCATCGTCATTTTGATACGTTTTTATGCAAGAATCAACTCTTCAATTCCATGTAGCAAAAGTTTGCAAGAGCCCCATTAAGGAACTAGTAGGTACATCGGTCCACCACGGAATTGCGTGTAAACAAGTAAAACTAAATTCAGAGAAACATACTGAACACATCTTGATGCTAAAACCAGATTTAAACCGAATCAAACTGTTGAGTTTTTCCACATTTTTTTCCGCGAAAGCCAAAGCTCTTGTCGGATCGGATCTGCGTTCTAAATCATACCGGAGCTAATGGCTGACTCTCTCACCGACTGCCAGCTTTGTTCAGTTTTAAAAAAGGCTCCGGTTTCTGGAAAAAGATCTTTAGATCTTTTGGTTTACTTAAATTAAACTCGGTGGGATGACCGATGCGTTATCTGAGTCTTTTGAAGATGATCTATCAGTTGGAAACGATCTGAGATTTAACGAATCGAACGGGAAAATACGAAGTCTTTCTTCAAGCCAGAGAATCTAAACCACGCAGTGGGAAACCAGATTGTATCCTCATAATACTTTTTTTCAAGAACTTGAGGGACAAGAAAGGGTTGAAACACTCTACGAATAAACATTTCAAAAGGTAAAGACCCCCAGCATTAGGTCAGGGGTGAACAGAGAGCTTTAAGTGTCTTTGGTTTTTTTCCCTCTCTCACTCTCTCTCTCTCTCTCTCTCTCTCTCTCTCTCTCTCTCTCTCTCTCTCTCTCCCCTCTCTCTCCTCCCTCTCCTACTCCCTCTCTCTCTCACTCCCTCTCTCTCTCATGCCCCTCTCTCTCCTCTCTCTCTCTCATGCCCCTCTCTCTCTCTCTCATGCCTCTCTCTCTCTCTCTCTCTCTCTCACACACTCCTCGAAACTCTCGATTCCCCCATCCCATCCCTGTTCCACCCCTTTTTTTCAATCGGTGGGAAAAAGGGAAAAAGACGGAGGGATTTAAAGAGTTAGGGGTTGTAATTCGTCCTGGCGGGAGGATATTTAATGAATGGAAACAGACCGGGGGGAAGAGAAAAACGATAAAATCGAGAGAAGATTGTTTTTTCTCGTAATCGCGTCTCACCCTACCCGCCCCCCTCTCCCGGTTAAATTGGCTCTCTCATTTTTCAGATTTGGTTCACGATTCCTTCTCGAACATTAGAACACAATATCCCTCCAGCTTTAATTGTAACATTTTGATTCTTTCCCAAAGCTGTAATAATAATAATAAATTCGAGAGCTTTAGTCTTAATACTTTGATATTCGTCTCCGCCTACGTTCTCGTTAACATATTTTAAATAGCCGTAAAAAAAACTCGTAAAAAATCTCAACGGCCATGGATAATTTCGTTAGTTCTCACGGTAAAGGGAGTTATGCTCGATGGATATTAACAACTAGATGGTTATAAATGTTGTGACAGCTCGTGCAATGTGGCAACAACGGATTCTCTCCATTTAAACCTATATGAATTAATCGAGCTTTGGGAGATTCATTGAGCTCAATAAAATCAATACTTTTGGACAGATTTAGATGATAAAAAACGTGGTTGCCAAATCTCACGAGCCGTGACTGTTATAGCAGTGCTATCGTTTTTCATCAATATTGGTACAAAATACTTATTTTAAAATAATTCGCACAGCTTATTGATTTACTTTAATCGATTAATGTACAGCCCCTGAATAAAATTAGATTTCTGACCAGTGACCGTCCTCGTGGAATTGACCCTTTACGGACCAGGTTAGTATTCAAGAGAACACCACTCCTCCGTTCATACAGGGAAGGTAGTTAACTGTTCGTTCTCGGTGAAGTTGGAATTGCCTATACGACGAATTGAAGGCGCCCGGCGAGACCTTATCGTGTTGTGTTCTCATCTATATTTGTGTTTATCCAGAGTGATGACTGAATCAATGTGAAACAGATTATAGGAGAAAGACGAGTAAACTCGGGCTTGGCCCATAAGGGGTTAAAGAATATTCTTGAAATGTGGTCCAATTTTGACTCGAAAATTTAATTTCTACTTATCAATGTAAATTCAAACAATGTAGCTCGGTAGATAATGATAGAATATGGTCATTGAACTAACGTCTTTCATATTTTTTGGTACAAATTATTCATTTTAGAATAATATCAGCAGAACTAACCGATTTACTTATATCGATTTCTTAATGTACTGACAGACCTTGAATAAAATCAGGTTAATAATTAAACACCCTCGTTTTTAAATTAAAACATATGTCTGAAGTATGTATGGTCACATTTTCGCGAAAATTGAATTTATTTTTATTTTTTTATGAATGTACAAATGCAAATAATATTCATCAACGGTTAAGCCAAATGAAATAATTCTGAACGGCTTGATTTTATCTTTCATCATCGTACTTTGTGTAATAAACTGATACTATATTAGCACTTCCTTCTTCCTTCATCTGCCCGGATCTTATAGTTGCAACTTGTAAAATGCGATTTATATATAAATGGTCTCTTCATTTAAAACAGTAGAAACGCATCACTATTTAAGGGGTTCAATTGAACCCCAATGAATCAATACTTTTGCATATTGGATACATATTAAATTTTTTATTGAAATATATATTATTTGTTATAAATAAATTAAATTATTATAAATAAATAAATACATAATTTGAAATAAATAGGAAGAAAAATGGGACACAAGGCTAAGAAAACTTAAAAATTTAAGAGGAGACGTTTCGGACTATAGAAAGAGTCTATTTTTAATCAATAAAAAACACAGGACAAGGTGATAGAGCAACTGATCCTATTTATTTCTAGTATCGGGCTATTTTAATGTGTCTGTGTATTATTTGAAAAATATATATTGAATTGGGCATAAGCTATAATCAGTTGATCATGAGCCACTACAGCCTTATCCGTCATTTTTAACCGACTGATATAAATTCTGATAGAAATACTGCATCAGAACCACAGGGTCGCCCATAAAAGCCCAAGGTATTATACATATAAAACCGCGAAATGTTTGGGGATTCGACTTAACGGCGGGTTCTGATAGAAATACTGCATCAGAACCCGATAAGTCGAATCCCCAAACATTCCGATGTTTTATATGTATAATACCTTGGGCTTTTATGGGCGACCCTGTGAATAAATTTCGATGGCACTTTGGTGGCGCCTAAAACCGCGCTGAGGAGGCGAGGGATGAGGCGTCACGGGGGAGAAGAGCGGGCGAATTACAATCAATTAAAGACCTCCACCATCGGGTTGTAAATAATCACAACGGTGGAGAACTTAGGAATCAGAGGATGTTATGTCTCTGTCAAGAATTTCTGAAGACTCGATTTGTCTCTGTTCTAATGTTATCGATCATCGGCAACAGTTTTTCTCCCTCATGATTATCACCGCTGTTGCCAAGTTTTCGGAAGTATTTTGATGACCGGTGCGGCACTGCGACTGCTCTCACGTGAACAGTGGATGGCGTAGCGCGCAATTTGGCAACGTTGTACTGTGCCTATTTAAACCCACGTATAAAAGGCCGAATGCGAAGGTGTTCACCGAGCACCCAATAGTTCGATCTTTTTCATGAGTTTAAATGGACGCAATGCAACGTTGTCATATTTCACGCAACGCCACTGCTCGTGAATTGTGTGATAATGGGGCTATTGCTATCGTTGCTATAGTCGATTGAATAGTCAATTCTTGAGTAAAATCCAGCGGCATTGCGATGAGCACATTAAAATATTTGTAGAACGAATTTAATTTATACTTTTCTATGGGTCTAACCAAAGATTACTTATACATACAGATATGGCATTAGCCATCTCGCCCATGTTAAGTGAAAAATGGATAAAACGCCGGCCGTGATAAAACCGGGCATACAGAGGGGATCATAAAGTTTACAGAATTCTGGTTCGAAAAGATTACGTTTCCCACTTTTCCTATGTTTGTTTGCGGAACTCGAACAAACACGGAACGTGAACGGTGGAACGTGGAATACGGAACAGTTTTGTAACAGACAAACATGGAAAATGTAATCTTTTCTCTGTAATCTTTATGATCCCTCTGTATGCCCGGTTGTATCACGGCCGGAGTCGACTTAACAAAATTCGGGCTAATGCCATATCTGTATGTATAAGTAATCTTTGGGTCTAACCAAAAGATGCCCTTAATTATACTAATAAAATTACTGAGTAAAAGTCGCGGGGGTCAAAGAAATAATAGTCGTGATTATTTCATAGTAAATCTTAGGAAATAAACACGAATTAACTTGGCATCCACGCGTGCTGTTAATTAGTATTAAAAAGAGGGCGTGAAAGAGTTCCAAGATTAATTGCGAGTTTCCGAAATTTCAAATTTCGATGTGCCAGTTCTGATTGTTGAAAAAAAAAAAAAAAAAAGTTTTCTTTCGATTTTAAAAATTCATCCCACATCGCAGCTGAAGGGTGTCCGGAAGTTTCGGCGCGAAAATTTCGGCGCCGGAAATCTCGGCGCAAAAATTTCGGCGCGGGGAAATTTCGGCGCGGGGAGATCTCGGCGCACGGAAATCTCGGCGCCTGATTTTTTTTCAAGTGGTAAAGTTAAGTAACGTCGAGTGTAGTTAGTACTTGGATTGATTATGGGGAGACCGTTTTTTTCAAGCTGTAAAGTTAAGTAACGTCAAGCGTAGTTAGCACTTGGATCGATTATGGGGAGACCGTTTTTTTTCTTCAGTAAAATCATAATATTTTAAACTTTTCCTTCACACTTATCCAGGCTTAGGAGTGGCCAAGAGTTTTTTTAGGGGGACCCCCCCCCCCTAAAGAACACTCTTGGGCGTGTTTAAAAAGTTTTTGTGAGGGGGGTAGATGGCCCTTTGTCAATTTTTTAAAAATGTGCTGAAAGAGAATGAATAAATAGATAATATGTGGCATATATAAATAGGTATTGCGGTGTATACTGCCCTTGTCGAATAAATTAGAGAAAATTTAATATTGCAAGTTGTGAGCAATTCCTCGAGGAAGATTCCTCATTTTGAAGGAAAAGTTTAAAACATTATGAATTATCTGAAAAAAAATAACGGTCCTCCCATAATCGATCCAACTACTAACTACGCTCGACGTTACTTAACTTTACAGCTTGAAAAAAAAAAAAACGGTCTCCCCGTAATCGATCCAAATACTAACTTCACTCGACTTACTTACCTTTACCGCTTGAAAAAAAAACAGGCGCCGAGATTTCCGTGCGCCGAGATCTCCCCGCGCCGAAATTTCCCCGCGCCGAAATTTTTGCGCCGAGATTTCCGGCGCCGAAATTTCCGTGCCGAAACTTCCTAGATTCCAGCTGAAGCGTCAATACATTTCATCGCATCGTCGAAAATTGAAACAATGTAGAATAATCGAAGCAAAATTTTGCAACACTGCAAATTCAAGGGTGAAGTAACATGAATAGAGTGGGTGTGAGAAGGTATATTATTATCGAAGTTGCGATTTTTAACATTTTTACGGAACATTAGTACTCCGAGGAAAACCGAGGAAAAATATAAATAAAAATTCTAATTAATTTTTTTTTTTTAATCTACGGGGAGCTAAGACCCTTGAGCATCAAACCTTTTTGAGTGCCACTTCGCAGTTAACGAGCGCTTGCTTCTTTCAGCCGACCGAAGACTTACGGAAACTGAGAAACGGAGAAGTTCTATGAACTCGTGATGAAAGCGTCACACGCGAGTGAAATTTTTTGAAATTTATAATCTGAATTTTTATTGAAAAGTGAGTTTCTTTTGAGTGATGATGAGACGATTCGTAATGAAAGAAAGGCACATTAAACCTCGAGTGAGCTCTTTTTTTAAAATTAAACGAGTATAATGTTAAAGTTTTGAGTGAATGTATCAAAGTGTTTTTTTACAAACTTTTGCTATGTCAATACAGAGTACGAATTTTCATGGTTTTTCATCCCAAAAAATGATATATACTTACATACTCTAAAGGCCAAATTTCAACAATTTCATCGACGTTTCCTCGAGTCTTTCTCGACTTCAGAAGCGCCCTCTTTGGAATATACGGGGAAAAAAGACTATACGGTAGAATTTACCATCTGCATATGGCTGATTTTGGAGTCTGCTATCAAGTCTGGTAAATGTTACCATCATATGGTAAATGCAACGTACCTTGTGTAGAAATGTCCCAACAAGTTATCTTAATTTACCACAAAGTACGTTGCATTCATCATATGATAGTAAAATGTACCATACTTTATAGCAGACTCCAAAATGAGCTATGCAGAAGGTAAATTCTACCAGAGTCTTTTTTTTCTGTGTGCATGGAGGTTGAATAGAGGATAACATCCTTACCTACATGGTTGCTGTGCTTCCCCAAATCGGGGAAACGCTCAAAGATCACAGCGCTACCGGACTGACCTGTTCTTATAGTGAATTTTGACTAATTGACGACATTCTTATCAATACTCTAGTCATGAAAGAGACATCAAGAGTAAACGATTGCGGTCAGCGATCAATGCCCTCCAATTTTAAGATCATTTCGATCTTGTAATAAACTCTTGCGATCATCGATAGCAGTTACTTATAGTTATTTCCTACAGAAATACCAAGAACGCTGTTTGAATTAACGGATTTTAAAAGGTCACTTACGACATTGAGTAGTTTTTGAAGAGTCCTATAGAGTGTCCATTGATGTTTTAGGATTCAAGTACTTGAAAATATATGCTGCAAATATTGCTGCAGCGAGACTGTGCAAACGAGCCATTCACTAGTTTTATTCGTCTGAAAAGCGCTGAAAAAGCTGTTTAGAGCTTACTTCGTCGTTAGTTTCTTTACTAAAATGCAAGTTTTTTTTCACTTTTACGAGAATAAATCTCTTTACAAATATATTAAGGGGAGAGGGGTATTGGTAAAATGTATAAGGTTTGTACTTTATTTCAATTTTCGTAAAAGCACCCATTCACGCTCCCATTCTGCGACACTGGAAGTAGCACAAAAATTAGTAAGAGCTATCGACAGCTAAAATATTGTCGTAAATTTTTCACCCTTTTTCGAGGGGCGCCTCACAGTAGATCGGAAATAAGGGAAGAAACTGCGGTCACAAAAATTTTTATTTTTTGTTTTTCATACTTCCGAAACGTTTTATTGTCGATCGTTTCTTACAAAAACTATTTTATCTGACTCATTGTTTAAGCTGAAAAATTAATAGAAAACCTTAATTACTTTTTAGTTATTTCGCATTTTATTAACAAAACTGTCGCTGAACACGTCATATGCTCGGGGGGAAAAAAAAAGACTGGTAGATTTTACAATCTGCATGGTTGATTTTGGAGTCAACTATAGCAAGTATGGTCAATTTCACTAGATTATATGGGAATATACCAGCATGTTACCAATTTACCACCAGGTACGTTGCATTAACCATATAATGCTAAAATTTACGACACTTGCTAGTTGACTCCAAAATCAGCCATGAAGACCAGTCTTTTTTTCCCGTGTGTATAATGACATTTTTTAATGCACTGATGATGTCACCGATTGACAAAAGATTACACGATTATAGGTTCAGTCGATGGCTGTAATTCACGTAAAAATAAACTCGATTTTTGTAATATTTTCTCAGTTGGTGGATTCATCGTCAAATTATCAAAACATTCGCAATTTTTGTAGAGTCAGTGATGACTCCACCGGTTTAGAATTAAAAAATTGCTAGTTTTACAGCTATACACTGAACAGAAGTGTGTACTTTTTTGGTCAGCTGGCTTTAGCGGTAAACAAAAGTCAACAAGTGAAAGTAATAGCACTAGGGGGGGGGGGGGGAGAAAACAAACGTCCTAAAGTTGACTCAATAATTCAATAAGTGAATTTACAAAAAAAAATGTCAAGATGACTGCGACATAGCGAATCAAAATGCATGATGGTTGAGTCTCATCTAATTTGTAAAATTCATTATAATGAATCACTTTTTCCTGCACAAAAGAATGATGTCATTAGATACAGGCCCCTCCTTCCCATTGTTACAAATTATGAATGCCACCTGAGAATTTTGTTTAAACGCATTTATTGAGTTTTTTGGGCAGTTTGGAAACTTTTTGATACTCTCAAGGTTATTTTCAAGTGATTTCATACTGCAGATGGCCCGTTTTGCTCCCTATAGCATAAAATCGCAATACAACGGACTGATTTTATGTGTCGGACGGTGTTCTCGAGACACTTAACGGATTTTTTTTTTTTTTTTTTTTTTTTTTCCTGCTTAATTTAAAACTATAGGCCAACTTTCTTTTTTATTGCAATTCCTTGTTCTTTTCATTCGTTCGAAATCTTGTAAACTAATATTTATACGTGCGGTAAAAAAAGAAGAAAATACTCCCGCAAATAACCCATTATATTTTATGCACGTCTCTCCGAAATCGAGATCACTGGGATTTAATGGATGTCAGCGCGCGCGGTACCTGTATTCAAGATCCCCAATTTCGCCTCACTATACTTACGTATAAAACATGAAACTATAACTCACAAAAAAGAAGAAAACAAAATAAAAAAAAAACCCAAACAAAAACAAAATAAAAACCCGACACGTACTATAAAGGTACGTCGATAAATTCGACCGGTTTCCGTTGACGTAAAAAATGGATCGAAGAAATAAGGCAAGGAAAAGAAATTTTGTGATATAAGATTTCAATGATAGGCGCATTTTAATTTTGGAGTCGGCTTAAAAGTATGGTAAATTTTACTTTAGAATATGATACAAATGTATCAACAGCTGTTAACTTAATTAACCACAAGGTAAGTTGCATTTACCATGAGATGGTGAAATTTACCGTATTTTCTAGCTGACTCCAAAATCAGATGCAGATGATAAATTCTACCAGTCTTTTTTTTCCTGTGCATGGTTGCCAAATTGTCAGACCTCAACTACGAATGGCAAAGCAAAGGATTTGGCAACATTGCATTTTATCCTTGTGAAAGTGAATATTTAGCGTTTAGTGATGATCTTCGCCGTCAGAGCGCTACTTCCCAAAAAGTAATTTTCATTTAAGAGAAAACTCAAGGTAGAAGTCATTTCAGAAGTGTAGGCTCACCTAGACCAATAATATTCGGAACTTTCCAATGTTATATCTATTATTACATAATGAAAATAAATGAAAATGAACTTAATGAACTTTTCTCTGTGAAACGCTTTAAAATTAAAACGATGAAATTAGAGACGAGTTTTTTCTTTTATTTGAACGAATGAAAATTGACAGTTTTTCAACTGCGCCTACACTTCTGGAATGAACTCTACCAGAGAATCGTCTGAAGAATGTTTCAAGAAATATCTTTTCAAGAACTTTAAAATTTAAGCTGAAAGTACTAAAATACGAAATATCGCAAATCAAAGATAGTATCAAATATGGTATTCCATGTTTCAGTACTTTCAGCCTTATTTTTAAAAAGTTGTTGACGAGATATTTTGCAGAAATTCTTTGGATGTCGTTATTCTAGAACCCGATAGGTACTCCGTTTTCTTAAATTAAAATTAATTGTGAGCTGTAATTTGATATTAATCAAGCGGTATAGCTGGCAGACATCGGCACTCTGAACGCTGAAGAGTCACCATAAAAGACCCATAAATAAATCGAATCAGGTGAGCTCTGAGTTCGATATTTTGCATGAAATAAATGTACAAAATGTAATGTTGTTAGATTGCATGCGCGTATAACGTCAATATAATCAGAAATGATACCTCCTATATAGCTGAGAGGATTAAAAATATTATAGCATTTATGAAATATGTATGTTTTTTTTGTTCAAATGAATATAGTATATTTGTATGCAAATTGATATACGTTTTAAATAAAAACGATTTCTTTCGCAAATCAAGCAGTATCATTTAAAAAAAATAAAAATAAAAAAGCAACTATGGCAAACGCATGACGTTTAGAGCACGCAGCACGATTATTTATTCTAGGATACTTATCTATTGTGCCCGAATATTATATTTGCTTCATTCACTACAGATTATGATTCAAGAGAAGAATGTAACAGATCCACCGACTGTTATTCGCGAATGAAATGGTTATTTTTTCCCCCTCATCACTCAATTGAGACTGTATAGCAACATCCTTGATTCATGTGAGAGTGGGTACATTAACGCGTTGTTTGATCGCTATTTTGCTATTGTAATGCCGGAAATAATACTCTATCAACCGTCGAAACGTGACTACAAAAGGGTAATTTAAACAAAAGCACAGTTTGAAGAAGAGAGAGAAGCAAAAAAAATAACCTCTAAAATGGAAAAGAGTATAGTATTCTCGCTCTAAAACGATTATTTTTCAACAGCGGAAATGAACTTGTGTGTTTCGGGAATCGTAACGTGAAAAAGTAAACTTTTAGGTTAGGACAATAACAGTTTCCGCTACAAGTTGGTTTGCACTAAACTTTATAATAGGTTGTTTACCCCCGCATAGTCACTATATTTCACTCACCCTCGACCTCGGCTGAAATAATGGGGTTGCGAATAATAATCAGTTGAAGTTGCACCGCAGTGCACTGACCACCTGTTTGTGTTAGAAGTTGAGACGGCGTTCTATACAGAATACAGAGTGATCCATTCACAATTTTTCAAGCAATTTACGGACAGTTCAGTAAAGCTGTTATACATTCGTACGGCATATTTTGCCAGGTCATTCGGTCATTTTAGGCGTGCCCAAATAGGGCATGCTTTTTCAAATCGATCTTGCCGGTTTGGATGTCATATAACTATTAGAACCTCGCCATTTTCCATTTGTTTACATTGGTTTTTTTTTTTTTTTTTTTTTTTTTAGAAAACACGGGTTTGGCCTATTTTGGTGAACAGTTTAAAGTCGACAAGTTTAATTACAATGGGGCTCTTGCAAACTTTTACTGTGGGCAAATGAATAGTCCAATCCAATATAAAAACCAGCGAAAATCACGAAAATCGCACTAAGAAATTCTAAATTTCAGCAATAAACTCACATAACTGCTTAAAAGTCAAGTTCGTAATGGCGGTTCAACGCAGGTATCATGGGAAATTCCTGTCTAATTTATCAATTTCTCTAAGGAAATACAGATATATGTCTCAGCTTAGACAGGAATCTCCCTTGATACCTGCGTCTTTCCGCCATTAATCCCGATTTTGAGAGTGGATTTCGTGATTTTTCAGAGTAGTGTCATCGTCACTTTTACAGGTTTATACGAAAGAATCAACTCTTCAATCCCCTGTAACAAAAGTTTGCAAGAGCCTCATTCGGAGTAATGTATTACGTTGCGGGAATCCTCATTTTATTTTTAAGATTTTTGGTTTTTTCTGTGAAGTGGTTTTTATTGTGTGTAAATTAGCTTTCAATTTCTAAGAAATCTGAGAATTGGCCAATTCCTCCGTTTTTAAAGTTTAACGCGCGCCTCCGTGTTTTGAATTAATTCTATTGGTTGTTCTTCCTGCTGTTTGATTACACCGTCCAATTGTGTTAGGTCGCGCTCCCGATCCAGGCGCGGCGCAGCAATCTCAGCGATTAAGCGTGCGCGCAGCTGCCACCGGCCCACCGCGTTCATCGCGAACCGCTTATTTAACTCTTGAAAAGCCCTCTTATTTCAAAGATTCATTCAATTTATTGATACCGCTTTTTTACTCAACTGAATGAATATCTCTAGAAGCGTATTTCTTGCATTTTTGATGACATTTTTACGGCGCACTAAAGTCTCCCATCGTCAAAAAGTGTCCAAAAATCAGAAAATAAATATCTCAGCAATCTATCATAGATAAGCTTTCAATGACAATTTCAATCACTATGAGAGCACTTTCACAGGTAATTCAATCCTGGAAATGTCACTTCTAAGTTTAAAGTTGAGCGCAAATGGCCAAAATCGATTATAATGATTTGATTTGATTATCATCGATTTTGATGATTTTTTGTCACTGATTTTTGGCTACTTTTTTCCAAATCTCAGACCATAGTGCGCAGTGGCGAGGCGTGCGATTTGGCAACATTCTTTTTCCCCATTTAAACACATTAGAAAGATCTAAATCCCTGATCATCACCGATGACTGAAGTGTTCGACTTTCTTGGTGAATTTAAATGAAGAAAATTCGCCACTGATAGTGCGGCGTCACCGAAAATTCCATTAATACCGTAGAATTGCCCATAGTTTGGTAGTAGAGAACGAATAAACATTGAAAAAAATAGCCACGGACCACCCAGCGGCGCAAGTAAACATCTAGCCGAGGGCGCTACACACAGGGTTAATCCGGCTGTGAATTAGCGGCCGGGGGAGGGGGGCGGATATCCGACAACATTGCTGAAGAGATTTGAGTAATCGCAGAAGTTTAGTAGTATTTTCAGTGACGTTCAGCTGCGCGGGTCTACAAACTGTGTCGTTGACAATTTCACCTGTGCTCAGGCGTCCTGCTCGGCGCTCGACGCTATATTGGCGTCGCATAGCATTGTGCATCGCATCGCATGGCGGGAACGAGAGCGTCGCCCGACTTCGCCAACATTGACACCGACGCACAGTGGTCTAGAAAATTATTTTTTATCGGTCATAAATTTTTGTTTTTTTTTTTTTTTTTTTTTTTTTTTTTTTTTTTTTGCAGAAAAAACATTCAGATGAAGATCGTTTCTTGAAAAAAGAAAAAAAAAGTTAGTGACTGTCCACTGAAAAAATAAAGTTTAAATAGAACCTGAGCAGCTTTTTAAAATAGCTTCGCAGAGAAAAACTCCTTGCTCTATCGGAGCACGTTCCGATGTACTGAAGCACTAATTTGGTAGAGTCAAAGCAAGAAAAGAGGCTGTTACTCTAAAGAAATAGTGCTTTGGTACACCTATACAATTTTCTCCGATAAAGCTTGAACTTTTGCTCTGCGAAGCCATTTTAAAAATCTGCTTCGGCTGTACGTAAACTTTTTGTTTGTCTATTAGTACAGTTATAAGACACATTGATTCAAGAGCGGTGTTTAAAAGAAGTATATAGTACTCGAGAATCAGAGTGAATTTTAACAAATCAAGGATGTTAAAATAATTTAATTGAACAGGCATAATCCTTGTTTCATTAAAACTCCACCCTGGCTGATTATAATCGGAGTACGATTGAAAAATTTACGAATTCCGAGTGCAAACAAACTCGTGATACTGATTTCTACCCCGTTCCGCAACTCTGATTGATTCTGTCGTAAAATTTTGTGAAAATAACGATGCGCACCTTAAAAATTTTGAAAATTCAATTCACTAACTCGGAATGTCTCCTCCATTTCAAACAAACCGCGCTAAACCATACTCTTTTATCACCAACATACACCTCCATAGACGGGACCACCGCGTTTATGCGTAAAATTCTACAGGACTTACTTACACGTGGGTTTTCTTTAGATAAATGCAATTCTTGAATTAGTTTGTAATCTTCAATCAATCAGGAAAGCAACAGACTGCAAATGCAACCAACATTTCATGTATTTGGATGGAAGTTCTAAAATTTTGTGGTTCCGATGAAAAGTAACGGTACACCTCAAACATACGGTGGTGCAGGTTATTGTATTATGCCGACTGTAAAAAGTGTATATATAGGGTATCGCTTGCTGTTTGAGATGGAAGCGATTTCCTAGAGCAATGAGTGGATTTTGAAAGTTTTTAATATCCATATGCACATCGTTATTATCATGAAATTTTTGAAACCAATGTTTCATATTGTTGTAGCAAAAGGACGAGACATGCCTATCCATTGAATCAATTTTATCTCTATTATGAATGATTTCACACATTAACACTTAAGTAGTCGGCCAATCTTCGTTTCCCCCCCCCCCCCCCCAGCCATATCAGATTTTTTGGATACGACATATCCCTATGCAGCCCGCATACCAATTATGGGGACGTTTTTTAACGTGCGCTATATGCTTAATACGCGTGCAATCATGAATGACGTATAAACGGTCTCGACCGCCAATGTCAAAATCCATTTAGACGTTTATAAACGGCTTTGACCACTTAAGTGTTAAGTTATCTTGCTATATTTACTATGGTTATAATTTTGATTTTTATCCAGTAAATTATGTCAAAAAAATCCTATTTTTTGTACCACTGTGCGACGTTGCCGCTCCGCGACGCTAACTCCCTATCAATGAACGTATAAATCAGTTGGTTTATTGACAAAACCGACTCCTCCGTGTGTAAGACTAACTCTTTTGCTATCATCGCGCCCCTTTCTTCAGAGTATTAGTTTCGCACGAATATGTCGATATTCGTGCTCCACGTCGCCGTCGCGTCGTGTTTCGTCGCGCCACACCTCGGACGCGTCTGACGGCCGGCGGGTCACGTGCCTCAAGTAACACGCACGGAGCGGAGCAAGAGGGCCGGGCGGTAAAAATGGAATTTCAAGTTCGAGGCAAAATTGCGTCCCGCGTGGTTTTCAAAGCTGCCGTTATGACGTGTATACTGTATATTTTAAAGGTATATTTATCAATCGGACTGTTTTCTGCAGAAGGGAACCAACTTTTCTGCGTCGACAGAAACATGGACAAATACAGGAATTCGTCTGTCTTTCTCTCCTCCCATTTGAACGCGTGCTTTATAGAAAAGGACTGATATAGGAGCTAAAGTCACGTGATGTCCCCATATCAATTAAATTGGATGCCATTGACGACAAAATATTATCATCGATACAAAAAAAAAAAAAAAAAAAAAATCTATATTATTATGTTTTTAGGTTGAAATCCCGGATTTTCAACGTCATCATGATTAATGGGGCTCTTGCAAACTTTTGCTATAGGGAATTGAAGAGTTGATTTTTGCATATAAATCGGTAAAAATGACGATGAAGATGACGGTTCACTCTCAGAATCGGGCTTAATGGCAAAGAGACGCAGGACTCATGGGAGATTCCTATCGAAATTTATAAGTATCTCTGTGTTTCTGTGAGAAAGTGACATAATAGACGCAGGAATCTCTCATGATACCTGCTTTGAACCGCCATTACGATCTTGTCGTTATGGGAGTTATGTGAGTTTATTACTGTAGACTTTTTTAGTGCGATTTTCGTGATTTTCGCTGGTCTTACCATCAGATTGCACTATTTATTTGCTTATAGCAAAAGTTTGTAAGAGCCGCATTATGGTTACTCGCAAAAATAATAATTTAAAGGCCGCAATCTGTCAACGTTCCATTTTTTCCATCTACCCAACATGCAAAATGTTTTAAATTCATCCAGCATCGAACGTTTGACAGAGACCGACGATTCTTGATTTTATTCTGGGTTAAGATGGTTCACAACGAAGTTGGGAGAACCCGAAATCCCCGAATTGGAACAGATTCAACAAGGTAAACACGGACCCTAAATCATGGATGGCTGTTTCAAATGGAGTTCAACCTGTTCTCAGCATCTATACGTGCCAGTAAAGCGTAATCGATCATTACGAACTTTTAAAAAAATTAAATGAACAGGATCCCCGCCACATACTTGCCGAATCAGGTTTAATCCAAGTGTTGAAATGAATTTATTGAATTTGAAACACAAAAAAAAGGACTTGAACACCAAAGTAATTTTAAGGATTTTTATCACCTCTTTCAATGAATTCGCCGATTTTTAATGACGGTTGCAAGTTTAGTGCTTCGTCTTGAAACTCGATTGAAACCGAATTAATCGAAGTACTTGCAACCAATAGGAATCTGCTTCCAACAAGCATCAAACCTAGCTAATCAATCGGATAGACGTCAGGTTCAAAAGCGCTATATAAGACAAATCAGGGATGGGTTAAAAATCGACTCATTTTGCATACTACATCCTAATAGAAATGGAATCCGATCCAACTTCATGCCAGCCTTGTGAACCGAATTCAAGTCGGATTCAACCCGCTGTAAAGACGGTTTGAGTTTGGGTCGGATCACGTTCGTCAATTTTTTTTGCGGACATGTAAGCCATTTCAAGCCATCTACAATTCGCATTCAATCCGGTTCAGATAACTGTTTTGAAACCTGATTTGAAAGTAGAGTTATTGATCCGTTTAAACCCGTGTTCAACCCAATTGATAAAACAAGTTTGGATATGGTTTTAAATTAGTTTGAAGTAGGGTTTATAACCCTCCATGAAATCAGTTTGAATCAAGGTGAAATCTAGTTATCCAATTTTTGGTGCGAACATGTAAGCCATTTCAAATCGTCTACAATTCGCATTCAATCTAGATTGAATAACCTGGTTTGAAACCGGATAGGGAAGCGGAGTTAATTTAGTTCGCGGCTTCCGCCGAGAGAGTGCTCCGCCATATTTTTGCGAAACGTTACTCGCGTTTACTTGGCCCCGAGCTGCGAACGACCTCTCCACTGAAACTTCGTACTATTGGGACATCTCCATCAGTACTTATTGGTAATGGATTCTCCCTAGGCCCACGTAGAGTGCCTGAAAGTTGGTTTAGCGAGTCTAACCGAAACATTAACTCAAGTTTGAGTCTATAACTTTCTATCAGATTGAAGTTGGTCTAGTACAGTTCATTAAGAACTTGGCTGCCATCTGGATTCAATCTGGTTATTCAAGTTTAGATACGGTCTTGTGAGTCATTCAAGTCGCTAAGCTGCACTTTGCATTCAATCCGGCTTGAGTAACCAGTTATAAAACCGGATGGGGACGAAGCTTAGTTCTTGATCCGAAATATACCCATGTTGAACCCAACTGATGAAACAAGATTGAAAACATCATTAAATCAGCTGAAAGTAGGGTATATAATACTCTTCAAAATCAGTTTGATTTCGGGTTAAATCCGGCTGTTCTATTTTTGGTCCCGGACAAAATAACCCATCTCGAAATCTATAATTATGCTTTCAACCCGTTTGAAACCCTGGGTTTTCAACCGGTTCATGAAATGGGGTTTGAAAATTTTTAAGGAATTTAAGATTAAAATTTTTGAAAAAGGTAAAAAACGTTTTTGAACCAGTTAGAATCGGGTCTATAGGGCAAAGGCGCGGGATAGGGAAAATTCCTATCAAATTTATTAGTAAATTTTTTTGTGGAAATGCATAAGCCAAAATTTCAAACCCTGCTTTAACCGGCTTACGACCCACTTGTTTTTAATGGGTTTTTTGAAACCGGTTTTTGCTGGTCTCCCTCAGATTGAAATTTGCTTATGGTTTGCCAAACCGAATTTAAACTCTAGTTTCAAAGCCGCAATGTGCCGTTAGTTTTATCCCATCATGAAAAATGTTGAATATACATATATCATTGCAAACTTTTGTCAGAGTAGTGAGGAGGGTTGATTTTATTCTGGAGTAAAATCGCTCGATAACAAAGTTGGGAGAACCGAGAAGTCCCAAAATTGACGAACAAATTCAAGCAATATATACGTATTTACCCTAAATTCTTGGATGGCTGTCACACAATGGGAGAGTTCCACGTCTTATCTCAGCATTCTATACGTGCCAGGTAAAGCGATTCATCATGCATTACGTAACTTATACAAATTAGATGGAACAGTATCCCTTTGTTATATACTTGCTGTATATCAGGCATATTTGAATAGTTCAAATGAATTTATTGAATTTGTGAGTCAACAAGGGAACTATTTGAAGCACCCAAAGTTATTTTTAAGTGATTTTGTTGACCCTCTTTAATGCTGTAGCGCTCAATCATTTGCAACTGACCTATTCGCATAATTTTCACCGTTCAGTGTTCTGCGTTCACTCAATGGTTACACCTGTTGCATGGGGTTTGAATGGGCAATGTGCAGTGATTGTGTGTACTTAATGACATATGTCAATGACATCATTAATTGAGGACTTGTACGGAAGAGGGGCCCATAGTACTATGGGCCCTTTTTCGTAAAATGGCTTAACTAATTGTTTTACCCTAAGGTATTCTCCATAAGTTTCAAATCGATTCGACTTTCCCTGACGACTTATAGAAAGTTTCCGGAAGAAGGGCCCATAGTACCATGGGCCCTTCTTCCGGAAAGACGCATTAAACACAGGATTTCTTCGGTATTCTTTGCTATTTTACCAAAATTCCTTCACAATGAGTCTTAAATCAAATGTAAGCAAGTTTACCGACATTTTTTATGAACTAGATACACTCGTTTATCGAGGGAAGGGGGGGGGGGCAGAATCAAACTTTCTCGGAAATATATAATTTTCGGAAACGCTTTGAAGTTGACTTTCTAATTCAAAGAACTCACCCGTTCAAGTCTTATGTAAGGAGAATCTATCAACTGTTCTTCAAGAAAATTCGGTTGGTTACAACGTTGCCAGATTTTGTTCAATTCGACTAAAAACCGGTAAACGTAAACTGAACACTTATGATTTTTATGACTCAAAATTTCAATTGCAACCTCTATCTTGTGATACCTCGTTTTAAAGGCGTAAATTCTAAGACTTTTGGCGCAAACGAGGTCGATATTGTTTTTTGTCTTCGATATATCGCTAGTTAAAGTTCGATTTCGACCCATTTTCAAAAAATCAGAACTCCCATTTGAGAAGTCGGAATTTAAAAAAACTAGGATCAAAATACTCTAAAAGCAAAAAAAAAAAAATACTGTTTTGATATTAGTCTAGTCTTAAAGCCCCCAAATTATTTTAAAAAATGACCCCCTAGGGGGCTATCTAAAAAATTCCGAGCCACGACCCCTATCGAGTGATACTCGCTTGAAAGGACACACAAACTGAGCAATTTGGCGCAAACCGCAGGTCAATATCGTTTTGGTTTTCGATATATCGAATGACAAGTTGTATTTTACCCATTGGCATGTTTCGATAAATCGAAAACCAAAACGACATCGACCTGATATCGAATCGAACTTTGACTAGCGATATATCGAAGACGCAAAACGATATCAACCTCCGTTTGCGCAAAAGTCTTAACATTTTATGCCCTTTAAACGAGGTATCACAAGATAGGGGTTGCCTTTTGAAAATTTTGAGTTAGGTGGTGAACCCCCCCCCCCCCGTCCCTTGGGAGCCCCCCCCCCCCCCCCCCCCGGAAATTTTAGATACGCCAAAAATAGTTCCCGTTATTTAAACATCCCCGAGTTTCGTTTTTTTATCTTCAACCGTTCAAATTAGACGGGGAGGAGGGACTTTCTCCCACCCTGTATACGATTTCTATTGTGTTTATATGTTTAATTTAGATACGGTCTTGTGAGTCATTCAAGTCGCTAAGCTGCACTTTGCATTCAATCCGGCTTGAGTAACCAGTTATAAAACCGGATGGGGACGAAGCTTAGTTCTTGATCCGAAATATACCCATGTTGAACCCAACTGATGAAACAAGATTGAAAACATCATTAAATCAGCTGAAAGTAGGGTATATAATACTCTTCAAAATCAGTTTGATTTCGGGTTAAATCCGGCTGTTCTATTTTTAGTGCGGACATGTAAGCCATCTCGAACTATCTATAATTCGCTTTCAACCCTGCTTTGATAATCTCGTTTGAATCCGGTTCGGAATCGGTGGTTTAAAATTAGGAATAACCCTGATTGAACCCCATTTTTGAAACAAGTTGAAAAACGTTTTTGAACCAGTTTGAATTGGGGTCTATGATGCGTGGCGAAGATAGCTAGAATCCTAGTCAAATCTAGTTAGTCAAATTTTTTTGCGGACATGTAAGCCATTTCAAACTGTCTATAATCCGGCTTAAATCCAGCTTGTGTTAATCGGGTTTGAAACCGGATTGCAAAACTGGATTGAAATCGGTTGACTGGTTTGCCAAACCGAATTTAATCTAGTTTCAACCTCGAAATGTGCCGTTAGGGTATCCATCATGAAAAATGTTGAATATACATATATCATTGCAAACTTTTGTCAGAGTAGTGAGGAGGGTTGATTTTATTCTGGAGTAAAATCGCTCGATAACAAAGTTGGGAGAACCGAGAAGTCCCAAAATTGACGAACAAATTCAAGCAATATATACGTATTTACCCTAAATTCTTGGATGGCTGTCACACAATGGGAGAGTTCCACGTCTTATCTCAGCATTCTATACGTGCCAGGTAAAGCGATTCATCATGCATTACGTAACTTATACAAATTAGATGGAACAGTATCCCTTTGTTATATACTTGCTGTATATCAGGCATATTTGAATAGTTCAAATGAATTTATTGAATTTGTGAGTCAACAAGGGAACTATTTGAAGCACCCAAAGTTATTTTTAAGTGATTTTGTTGACCCTCTTTAATGCTGTAGCGCTCAATCATTTGCAACTGACCTATTCGCATAATTTTCACCGTTCAGTGTTCTGCGTTCACTCAATGGTTACACCTGTTGCATGGGGTTTGAATGGGCAATGTGCAGTGATTGTGTGTACTTAATGACATATGTCAATGACATCATTAATTATGCTCGCACGCTACGCCGCGCACCGCCGCGGCCGCTGTCAAAGATATTTTGTGGCCGGTCCTGCATCATGCTTCTCAGCTTCTCTCGAGACCGAATTCATTTCGTCACTTTGTGAACTGTTGTATTTCATGCGGTAAATCCGCAAAAACAACTTCACCACAACACTCACCAGCAGGCTGATCCTTGAAATTCACGACTTTTGGGTAGACTGGATAAGAATGGAAAACAGTGATTGGTGGAGACGAGTCACGTGGTTGCCAAGTCGAATCAAAATACAGAATTTATCTCATTGGTTATCAGGTACTCCAAGACTGCACGATAACCAATTAGATAAATTCTGTAGCTATTCTCAGCAGAGTTGGGCAAAAATTATTCGGAGATTATTCGGTGATGTTAGGCAACGCCGAGTCAATCGAATTATTCGACGAATATTTGTACAATTGACCTATACCTTCCGTGTGTTTCCCTTTCCTCAGCTCAGGTAGCAAACCCAGTTTTCAGTGTTGCCGGTGTCATTTCATTATTTCTGATTATTCGGTTGCCCAACTCTGCTATTCTGTACTTACAAGGGGAGGCTCAGAAGTCGCCGCCTCCGATTTTGAAAACAATTGCACGAAAATGTAGCTAAAGTAAAACTATTAGACCCGTGTTTCTCACTTTTTGCCAATGGGCCTTCCTAAAGCGCCAGGAATTTTTTGAAAGTTGCCGAAATTCACGTAAATATCCGGAACGCTCTCCGCTCGGGTTTTTACGTGAATTTCGGCAACTTTCAAAAAATTCCTGACGCTTTGGGAAGGCCCATTGGCAAAAAGTGAGAAACACGGGTCTAATAGCTTTTTACTTTAGCTACATTTTCGAGCAATTGTTTTCAAAATTGGAGGCGGCGACTTCTGAACCTCCCCTTGTTAGACTTGGCAACCACGTGACCCATCTTCACCAATCACCGTTTTCCATTCTTATCCAGTCTACCCAAAAGTCGTGAATTTCAAGGATCGGCCCGCTGACCAGGGTCACCAAATAATTCCAAGATCCAATCTTTATCTTAACCTTGCAATGGGTCTGTTGCAAACTTTTGCTACAACGATTGAAAGATGTTTATCTGAAGTGAAATCGCCTGAAAAGTCCAATGGTGGCGTCAGAAAGTCATAAAATGCAATAATAAACTCACAAGAGGCGTTTAATGAAATCCAAGATGGCGGAGAAATATCGAGCAATCTGTATGCATGCACCGTGCACATCCAAGGATGGCCAACTTTAACAACCTCACTGGAGGTAGAGGTTATGTGTTTGTTTACATTGTGATTGGTTGTGATCGATATTGTGAGGTTGGCTATCCTTGAATGTTCGTGGTGCATGCATACAAATGGCTCAATATTTCTCCGCCATCTTGGATTTCATTAAACGCCTCTTGTGAGTTTATTATTGAATTTTATGACTATCTGATGCCACCAATGGACTTTTCAAGCGATTTTACATGAGATTATACACTCTTAATTGTTGTAGCAAAAGTTTGCAACAGACCCATTTGTAAATATACCAAAATGGAAGGAGCTTCCACAAAATCCACGAGGCTCGGGGCTTCGGGCCCTCGTTATCATTTTTTTGGTCAAAAATGCAGCTTTTACCGCTTTCATTACCATCATACCACCGTCAATATTAGGCTTGATCTGAATTTTTTCTGATCATAAACAAAAAGGCTTCCTCTTTGCCTATAGGCAAATCGCAAGCCGATCGCTATAGTTGCCTAGAGTTTCTACTTGCCAACATGTACTTTAAAGTTCAGTAAAAGATTTGAAATCAGGGCACCATGTTTTAACCTAAACTACAAACGTATTAATGCATGCTTGGTTTCAAGAAGATTAATCAAGATTAGTAATCAGCGAAAAAAAAACCAAAACTTCAAAACTAGTTTGCATCGTTTATGTTTTGCCTGCCCATTCCCTTAAATCCAATTCCCTATTCAATGTTTAGGTAAGAAAATCTGTTATAGGACACAGACTTAAAAATGAACAATATATGCAATGTTCATTTATACACTAATTTCTTTTCTTTTTTAGACTTTCGTAATTTTGAGTAGCTGTTGAAAGAAAATCTATTATCAAACGAAGATTTTGCGAAAGGAAGCTTTTTCACAAGATTTTGAGTTGTTGAACAAAACTATCATAGTTTTCGGATCTTTACTATTTCAATTTCCCTATTGATGCTAGCAATATCCATTGATACTATAGCCTCCTCTTGATTTTAATTGTTACTGCGGTTTTCGGGAATTATGTCGATTTATGGAATTGCAATAGTCGACATTGCCATGCCATTTCTTACGTAACTTCCTACGCGTAACCTGCTGCGTACTCTTCAAAAAAGTTCTCTTCTATAACATATAAAAAAAAAAAAAAAAAAAAAAAAAAAAAAAAAAAAATCTGGCAAATCTCAAATGCATTTTATGACTTCCATTTTCAATTTCGGAATTAGTCAATAACATTTACATCTCAAAAATACTGCACTTTTGTTCACTTGCATCCAAATATTCACTGCGTACCGTCCATTCTGCTCGCTGACACTACCATATGCTGTTAAATACACATTCTGTTTGTGTGTTTGTTTTATTTTTACATATTTATTTAATTATTTTATCTACTTTGTTTTCTTCTTCTTTGGAAACACTACTTCCCTCGCCTTTCCATCAGTCTCCTTGATGAAAGATTGAAGAAAATTAATTGAAAAACGATTTTGGGAGGATATATTATATAAACGTAAAATAAAATTCAGCCGGTTACGTCCCTACCATCAGAGGTGGCTCACGCAATGCGGCAATAACGGATTTTCTCTCCATTTAAACCTAAGTACTTAAAATAATCGATATTCAGAGAATTCACCGAATCTCTGAGAAATCTATACTGTTGCATAGGTTCAAATCGTTCATAGGTCAATCTGTTGCATAGGTTCAAATAGCACGAGCCACCACTGGTCCCTATTCAGTGGCGGCTCGTGAAATGCGATAGATCGATGTCCACCCCATTTAAAACCATAGAAAAATATCAATTGAACCCCCGAGAGATCGATACTTTTCTATAGTTTCAAATGGAGTGTACATCGATTAATCGCATTTCACGAGCCACCACTGCCCCTACTATAAATAGTTGCATGATTAGTTGACAAAAACCGTTAACTATGCTTTTCTTTGAATATTTGATTCGCTGACGCGGTATTTATATCGAACTTCAAAAGCATTCCAACCCAAACTCAATCACTGAAAAGCTGGAAAACCTTGCAATACGCTTACGTGACAGCTCCTAAAAAGTACAACTTTCGTTTTGAATCACTAGCGATAATTTATACAAAATAAATAAATAACGAGCTGAAAAATGTATTGGGTATTTTTTTACGTACATGTATAGGTAAATATAATTCGAAAAAGTGATTAGCTAAATTAAACTTGATAGAGGTAGAAATCGTTTGTTCCCAACCTATGAAATAAATCATGTGGGTCCATACCAACAATTTTCCCCTTTTATACCAATCCCGAGAATGTTTTTCCCATTCTGCGCTCTTCCTTTTTATTTTCAGGTTTGTATTTTTTAAATATTTTAGCCACCCCCATAACAAAGAGAATGCTAAACATCAAAAATATGAGAGAAAAATCGCCTTTTTCTATAGAAAGCATCTTGTGTACCTGCAATTTTGATTCCAATCAATCTGTTCCCCCGTTATTTTTGTTTTGTTTTAGTGAGTACTTTTTAATGAATAAAAATAAACTATTTTGTATTTTTCTTTTCAAGGAAAAGAGCAGCAAATGTTGATTTCAAAAATTTCAATCCCCCAACTGCTTGATTTGTAAAAAAAAATCGACATACTTTCCGTGAAAGCTAAAATCATTTCTTCTTTCATTACTTACCGATTTTAGAAAATTCTCTTTAAGGAATTCCGAAGTTATTTAACGGTAAAGTTTCCAAAGTTTTATAGTCTCCTTAAATTGCCGATCACTAGCAACAGAGGAAAAGTGATAATGGTGATATTTCACGAATCAACTAAAACACATCATGAAGTTACTTGAAATCTAACACCAATCTTCATGTTTTGTTTTGGTAAATATCATGTTTGTTTCGTTCCTTTACTTTCTACAACATTTTTGAGAAGCTGTGCATGCTATACGAACTATTAAACATATTATTATTATTATTATTTTTAAAGGTTATTAAGTTGGGCTCGATAAATTATACTCAATTGGTTTATATTTTACACCCCATCATTAATCGAAATTGATCATTGTATTAACCAATCTCTAAAATTCTCAAGGTTACTTACTAATATAATGTTTCTTTCTACATTTTTAAATGAAGTTTTTGATGGAAAATTGATTATAAGCTGGTCTGATTCTTGTTTTATTTTTTTTATTATTTATTATTCATTTACTTTCCTTTTAAATTAATTTTTTTCTTTAAGTGAGTGTTAACAAAGCAACTAACATAAATATAAATGATCAATTGAGCGTACATGGATTTGTAGCTTAAAATGCAATCGGAAATTAGATTTGAAAAAATAATGGAAAATAAAGCTTTAACGCTTGAGTCAAACCTAACAATTTCATTTTTTCCCCCACATAGCTTTTTGTTTTATTTTGTTAAATAATTTTATCTTTATTTTTTTTATCTAGCTAATTTTTTTTTTTTTTTTTTTTTTTTTTTTTTTTTTTTTTTAAATCAATATTTGAATATTTTTTCTTTTCTTTTTTGCAGATGAGCGCATAAAATAAAAATAAAAAACAATCCAATTTAAGCATACTTTTGGTTTTTCTTGACAGGGAATTAAATATATTTTTTTAAAAAAAAAATAATTTGATGTGATTATTTCAGAGTGGATGATATAAAAATAAACATTTTCAATTGATGAGCACAAACGTTTTCAAATGATTTATTTGATTTAAATTTTCTGTCACTCAGAAAAATTGAGAGAGTGAAAATGTATAAAAAAGATAAAATGAATAAATTCGGAATATTGTACAAACGCACCACGTTTTTAGTGACGATATTTACGTTACGTTGCTTTACGAAGACGTCAAAGAAATGACTGTCAAACTAGCATAGGACCGGCACGCGATGATAACGGGAGGCGACTGGCGCGAAAATTTCAGTACTTGACTGAGTCTCAGCCGTCGACGAGAGAAGCTGCCGAAAGCGCGCCGGGCGCGCAGCTCGGTGCGGCTCAATCAGCGCGGGCGTCGCGCCGCCGAAAACGCATCAGGCATCAAACATCAAACGCATCGTTGCCAGATTTAGCGTGAAAATCTTCAGACTTATGTACACCAAACACTTTGATCAAGCCAGAGACAATGAGCGAATTTTTGCGATCGCATATCATTCACCGTCGTATATGATATTCGATGGATTTGCATTTTCTTTTGATGATATTCGATTGTTTCGTTGGTCTCACCGGAGACCGTTGAATTCCAACAATTGGAAATTTCGAATTCACCTCTAGAGGTAGATTCGATTTTGAATTGTTGCAAACTTGCAACCGGTGTCAGAAATCTCACATTCTATCCTCGTTGACTCCTTTCGCCACGATAATTTCAGAAACGACGAACTTGTCGAATTAAGTTTATTCTACAGAGCGTGCGCAGAATTCATTTTTCTACGAGACAAACATAATTTTATCTTCAAAAACGCTAGTTTTTTTCTTAAAAATTGTCATGTAATACAGAGCTGATTTAGAGGTTATTTTATAGAATATCGCAGCTTTCATCGCAGTTTTCATTTTCACGAGCATATCATACGAAATTCGCGGTAAGTAGTTGCGAGGCTTTTTCAGCAATCATGGTAGAAAATATGATGACCTGATTTTTTCCGTGTACAGGTTTTTATGCAAGAATCAACTCCTCAATCACCTGTGGCCAAAGTTTGCAAGAGCCCCATAAAAGCAAAAAACCGAAGGAATTTTGCCAATTTTTTATTTATTTTACCTTCAAATTTTTGTACTAACCCTTTCAATACCAAACTCGCAGTGGCGTAGCATGCATTTGGCAACATTGTAATGTGTCCATTTAAACCCATGATAAAGGTCGAATGCGAAGGTGTTCGCCGAACACCCAATAGTTCGATATTTTTCATGGATTTCAATGGACGAGTTGCAACTGTGTCAAATTGCACGCTACCCCACTGAAAACTCGACTAAACTCGTTTCCGCGTTACCAAGTCAATATAAGTTCAATCACACAGATTCAATTTCAGCTTGAAATTAAAAGTAAAATTGAATTGTAGATATTTGCAAAAGAATGGTCCGTTGAGTTCATTAAATCCCTCGTATAGGCGAAAGGAACATCGTGGAGTAGGAACATTTAACTATACTCTTCTCAATCCGAGTGATGGAGGGTCAAATTGACTTAATAACCTGATCTTGAAAGGGCTAATAGGTGCTGTCTGATAAAACTCCCTAAATCGGATAAAAAAATACATCAAATTATCAACAAAATACGGATACAGAATAATATATTACGCAATTCCAAAAATAGCTCAAAGGCATCCGGAATGTTGTAGGGGTGTTTCACCGGTTAGTAAAGCTCACATTTTGAGTATCTGCAGGTTGACGGGTTCAGTTAGTTAGAGTCTCTATGTATGAAAGAGTCAAGACACGTGAACAGAAGTGAGGAAGAAGAAGGTGTCTGAGGAGCCTGGAGGCGCGCCTCTTGTATACATTTTCATCCAACGATCTTCCCACCAAAGATTACTTATACATGTATTCGTGTGTAAGTAATCTTTGTTAGGTCAACCTAACCTCCAATACCCGTTGGCTTCACAACCTGTTTTAAAAGTAATGCGTGAATTTTATTCTATTCTGAACACATTTTCATCAATTTCTAATTCAAATTTCATTAGTACAAGCTAAAAATGCCGAAAGTTTCCTCAAAGCTGGGCAGAAGTGAAGATGGTTCCATGAAGATGTAAACAAGAGGCGCGCCTCCAGGCTTCATAGACCCCTTCTTCTTCTTCACTTTTCAGCAACCAATCAGAGATGGAGCCTCGTATGGCGAGACTCTTTAATATGGACTCTAGGTTCAGTTAAGTAGCGGTGCCTCACTGACTGCTTCCAAAATGTATCAAAACGGATCGTTGCGCGATTTTTTGGCAGAGAGTTAACGCCAACGCGAGAGTTAACGCGTTTGTTTCGTATACGCTTAAACAAGTTTCGTCAAACTGCAGGATTGCCAACTTGACAATTCCAAAATTTAAACATACCCAAAACACCGCAAAAACGGGTTATTTTGGTTTTATTTACTGAAATCGGTGAACATACCACATTATACCATAATGATGACACACCATCCAGTGTCAAATAACTCTGCAGTTGTTTGACGATCGGAACATCAATAGGACATGGATATGTTGGCTCAACTGCCGTTTTATTGTAGATTTCGGCTCATCGATTGCTTACTTGATCAAACCTGTTTGATCGTGTACAAAGCGCTTTACGACTCGTTGGTAACGAACCGCTCATACTGATGCATTTTGATGAATTTCAGAAGCAAGCACCGCTATACTTGTCAGACTTCGTCAACCCGGCACTCAGAATGCGTGAGCTCTATGAACAACTCTGAACTCCTTCAAAACGCTGTTTATGCAATTTCCTAACTCATTTGTGTAGCAATTTCTTTCTTATTCATTTTCTATGAAAATATATGCACGCTCATCATTATAGGAATCATCGAATATTGTTTCTAGCATTTTTTCATAAGTATAAAGCACTTTCCGGTGGTTCCTCACATGTTCCCCGGTTATTCCTTATGACTTATCTCGAAAAATGAACTTTTGAGACGTCATCATTTTTCAATATTTCAACGACATGATACACGGAAGCACCTGTTGCTGCTGTATTGTCTGCGTTTTGCGTATAATTGATGGCATTTTTAAATTCACCGATGGTTCCACCGGTTGAGATAAGATACTATACAGTTCAGTTCAGAGTATGACTGTAATGCTGGAAAATACTCTGATCTGCACGGAAAGAAAAGAATGGTGTAATTTACCATTCGCATAGCTGATTTTGGCCCTTACCAGAGTTCAGATAAACTTGACCAGAGTTATGGAACATTTGACCAGGTGTCAAGAGAAATTGGCCTGATTCCTGGTCAAAGGTTCCATAACTCTGGTCAAGTTTATCTTAACTCTGGTAGGGGCCAAAATCAGCTGTGCGAATGGTAAATTACACCATTCTTTTTTTCCGTGTGTAATCCTCAGGGGCGGCTCTTGCAGTCTGGCAACCGTGCACTTTTACCATTTAAACGTATGCAAAAAGATCGATAAAAGGTGAGGCGCTGCGCCTCACCAAGTAATCGATTATTTTACACAGTTTTAAATGGAGGAAATCCATTGTTGCCACATTGCACGAGCCGCTGCTGATAATCCTTGCTCAATCGGTGCAATCGCCGTTAAATTATTAAAATAACAAGTTTTTTTTTTTTTTTTTTTTTTTTTTTTTTAAAGTCATCGAATACTCCACCGATTGAGTTAACATTAGAGATGCAAGCATTTTCTTGTATTACAGTCAAACACTGAACTGGACTATGTAATCTTTTCTCAGCCGATGGAATCATCGATTAATTGAAAAACGTCATTAATTATACGTAAAACGGCAGCTCTGTACGTATAAACGTGGACGTTTGGGTTTGCATTACCTTTTTTTGAGGAGGAGCGCGGCGGAGCGGTGCGCTCGGTGATTGGTGAATAAACCTTTTTGGTTGAGCGGACACCCACTAGATCGACAGACCGACCTGACGTACGTAAGTAGTAGATGTGTATCTGCGACTCTCTCTTTGTAAACCTTGTATTGGTACGGATTTGCTTTTAACTCCGTTCGTTTCTCAATTAGTGTGTCCAGATCATCGAGCTTCAGATTCTGCTCTGACCACCCACCCCTTAAACCCCTCAACCCCCTCAACCCCCTCGACTCTCCCTCTGCTCCTTTTAATTTACTGTTTATCGATCAAATATCCTGCCCCTTTACCTCAATTTGCTGTACAAAGCGCGATAAAAACAGTTCGACGGTATATAGATGAAAGAGAATGATGGCCTCCCGTAGGAGCAAGGTTGCACAGTTTAATTAAAATGCGTTGCGTGAAATTAGGCAACATCATTTTTCGGCCATTTAACCCTTTGAGGGGCAGTGGCTAGTGCCACTAGCCACCTTTTATTTATTTTTCCTGGGCTTATGAGACAGTGGCTATTGTAACTAGCCACTTTTTTTGGTTGGTAAGATGCTCTAAAATGGGGAAAAAATATTTTCCACAAGGTAGCACAGCGGTAAACATTATTTTTAGACCAGGTAAATGTTGACATTTTGAGATTTTCCCGCCAAGGCAGACCGGCTCCCGCTAATGTAGTAATATTTTTTTTTCCTGGAAGGTTTAGGCAAATTTTTGAGGCAGATTATGAATTTTGAAAGTATTTTGAACATTTTGAAGTACTAGTGAGTAAAATTTGCTGATTTTGTAATATAATTACAAGCGTTAGAATAAGGTGGCTAGTACCACTAGCCACTGCCCCTGAAGGGGTCAAACAGTGATGCATTGTCTATTTCCAAGTTTTTCGCCTTTTAGAAGGAATTTTAGGGCTCAGATAAGACGTTCGGAGGCTTATTATAACTTGAACTACTTATTCACATTCTAAATTATTGCATTCAGCCAATAATAGGCCTCGGAGATTCATTGAAGCAACATTTACGTTTACAGCATTGTTTACAGTGTTTTGCCGTTTTACAGCATATTTTGGATTTTTTTCGGTACTTTCATAAAGAATGTAATGTTTTTATTCTATTTATATTATCTTTATAGTCTAGAAAACAACTTGTAAAAAGAAAAAAGTCACATCTTCTGTTGCAACGTAGCCAATAATCACTTTTTAGAGCAGCTCGAAGCAAAAATGTTGCTCTGCCACACACTAAATTCGGATTAACTTCAAAAGTTACGATTTTTTGGAGTAAACTTTACCGGGCAATTTTGTTCTCTGTAGTATAAATAACAATTTTATGATTTTTTGAGATTTTTTGGTGCTCCTCAAGGTGTCTAAAAAGTTAATTTTGGTCGATCATAGGTCAAAAAGTGCCATTTACGCGTTATTTTCAAGACTAAACCATGCTCAAATAAGTTTCCTGACTGTTATTACAATTTTTTCTCATAAATAATTGTTTGTTTGATTGATTCTGACTTATAGTTGTCATTGTTTGGCCCTTTAAAATTAATTTAAACCTGATTTTCGAAAAAATATGGTAACAAAATTTTCTAGCCCTTTGTGGGGCAGTGGATAGTTACACTAGCCACCTGTTTTCTCCTATACTAGTATATGGAATTGTATGAAATTTTTTTTGGGGTCTATTTTTACCCTAAGGAACCTAGAAATGCAAAAAAATTGGAAAAAAATGATTTTCCTTAATTTGCCCCTCAAAGGGTTAAGGGGAGACAGCCGTCAAATTCGAATTTTTGGTTTTTTTTTTTTTTTTTTTTTTTTTTTTTTTTTTTTAGTCTTTTCTTGTTCTACACCTTCTTGCGAGCATTTTGGTATATTATATTACATCATTTACTTACTTTAATGCTTAGAAATTTGAGATAATGTGTGAAGAAACGAAAAATTTCCACATTTTTTTTTTTTTTTTCAAAATTGTGTTTTTTTAACTTCCGGTACACTTTTCTCAGGATCTATTATACTCAGAAGGCTCATTTTTTTTTTAAATGAAGACCTTAAAAAGATCTACAATGTTAACTAACTTTTAATGCAAAAGTTTAAACTCTATTATTTATAAAATCAAAATATCACCTAAAAAATGACCAAATAAATTATTACCAAATTAGAAAAATTCACAAAGTTTTCAAAAAATTAAGGAAAAAAAAAGAGTTACTTAACTTTGTTAAGAAGGTACTAAGACACAATCATGCAAAATCTCAGCTTTCTAGGTGCAATAGGAGAGGAGAAAAGTGTACCCAAGTGTGGTACCTTTTACATAGGTTAGCATACCCTGGCTGTCTCCCCTTAAAACCGCAAAGAAAAGTCAAACTTAAGGAGGTGCACATTATTGAATCGATATTCTACATGGGTTTAAATGGATAAACTGTGGTTTTAACTCCGTTCGTTTCTCATAGTTAGTGTATTCAGATCATTTAGCTTCAGATTCTCCTATGACCATCCTCCCAACATGATCTAAGATCGAAGAAAAGTGGTCAAAAATCAGTGAAAAAAGGTCATGAAACATCATCGTTGTCGACATTTTAACCCTCTACAAGAAAGTTCATCAAAACGCCATTCTTCCTTTTATAAAGGGAGGGTAGTTAACTGTTCGTACTCTAGGGAGTTGGAATTGCCTATATGGCGTTTTGAAGGCGCCCGATGAGACCTTGCCGCACCTCGTATATAAGTGCTTTCATCGATAATGAAGTCTGAATCAGTATGGAATAGACTAGAGGAGAAGAATGAGTTTACTCGGGCTTGGCCCATGAGGGGTTGAGCTAAATTTAAAACTTGTCACTGACATTTCTTAGTTCAAATTACTTGTTTTTAATGTTTTCTGTGATTCAAATTGGTCTCAACATTTGGATTCAACATTTATAAATGAGAAGTGTATAAGAAATATTTATACTTTCTGATTTTTGACCCCTTTCTAAAGATTTCAGACCATAAAGCATGCCTTTCTTCATCGCCTCTCACCCTTTGTTCCTTGTAAGTTTATGATGTTTATTATGTCTTGCTTACTGCTCTCTACCTCAATTCACTGAACCTTCAACTCCCTTGAGTTCGACCTTTTACATGGGTATCAATGGAGCTGTTGCAAACTTTTGCTACAGGCTTATTAATAGTTGATCATGGGGTAACACCCTGTAAAAATAACGATTAGCGCACTAAAAAATCACGAAATCCACTCCTAAACTCACAAAATGATTTTTAACGCGAGACCGTAATGGCGGCCGGGGCCGCGGTTTTCATTGGGGTTCCCTATCTTCAATCAGCGCCATCTACACGAGGTGTTCTCGCAACACCACACAAGAAGAAGAAGAAGCATATAATTGCCATAAGAAAACCGCGGCCTCGGCCGCCATTACGGTCTCGCATTTAAAAGCATTTAGTCAGTTTAGGAGTGGATTTCGTGATTTTTTAGTGCGCTAATCGTTATTTTTACTGGGTATTACCGCGTAGTCAACTATTTATAAGCCTGTAGCAAAAGTTTGCAACAGCTCCATTGGCAGATCGTTGGCAGATACGGCGTTTAGGCCGTTTATGAACAAATTGAATAAATCGAAAGATGTAAATATTTCAACCCGAAACTTGGCACCTCTGTTTCAGTGTAGTAAGATGCAGATTTGACGTGTGAAGAGTAATTCAATGGACTAAACACATTCTTGCACATCAGTGATAATCATAGCGTTTAGCCAGGATATTGTCTGTCTCTCTCTCTCTCAGCCTATTTGAAGGTATGGGCAGTTAGAAAAGGATAGAAATAGGGGCTGTCACGTGAATTCAGCCCCTGTTTCTGTCCTTTTTTAACGCAAGCGTTCAAATCGGTTAAGGGGAGTCGGACGGCCTATCTCAGCCCATGTTAAACCATCAATGTTTAAGGAACATTTTCTCAAGAACTATTCAACCGATTTTCAAAAACTTTGGCTTGTTTGATTCGTCTTTTTGTCTTGCACACTTTAATTTGGGGATTTAAAAAAAAAATTGAATTTTGAAAGTGTTATGATTTTTTAAAATTTAGTTCCAAAAGTTAATTATTTTTGGGCACTTTGAGGCTCATAAAAGTTGAGCCAAACAGAATTTTGAAAAAAGCCTGTGTTAAATTGTGCAGGGCGTAAAGACGAATCAAACAAGCCTAAGTTTTTCAAAATCGGTTGAGTGGGCCCTGAGAAAATGTACCTCTTGTGTGAAAAAACACAAACTGGGGGAAAACACAATTTAAAAATTCCGGGGGGGAAAAAAACACTTTAAATGCATAATGCACTAAACTCTGTTTTTCTTTTTTTAATGAAATTATTCTTAAAGAGTAGACTACTCATCAAAAATGAGTGAACTTGGTCTTAAATTAAAGCTGATGATATATGGAAAAAGGTTAGCTGAAAAAACAATTTTTTAAAATTTTGACCGAAATCCTCGTCCGACTCCCCTTAAGAGAGAAAAAGACAATATCTTGGCTACAGCTATGGTGATTACAGGATTACAGGCGTCATTACTGAAATAATTTGTTGAGACGAATGGTAGAGGGAAAAATCTTAATCCGTCACGAATCTGTCGAGTTTTTGTAAAATTCGTTGCTAACACCTCTTGAAATCTTGTGAGCTAAGAACTAACAAATAAATTACCAAAGAAGAAATTAATAGCAGGAAGCTCTTAAAGTCCTATTTTCGAAATCATTTAATTTTTTACACCATATTTTTTTTTTTAAATTATAATTTCAAGAAGGAGGCATAATTTGAAAGTCTGAATTATACCTGTTTGACTGCATATTTTTCTTCATTCATAGCGAAATCTCGCTTTCTTTCTTTTAATATTAATACGGAGTGTCCAAAATTTCTCAGAGCCGGTTGCGACGAAACAAGGCTCGGAAATACAGGGTGTAAATTATTTATTTCAAGATAACAAGAGGCAGTGGCGTCGCGTGCAATTTGGCAACAATGTATTCATCCATTTAAAATCATGTAAAAGATCAAATTCAGGGGGTGCAAAGTGCACAAAGAAAATTCGATATATTTAATGAGTTTAAATGGAGCAGTTGCATTGTTGCCAGATGGCATGGCGACGCCACTGACAAGAGAGAAAACAAACTTAAGCAGTATACATATGAGGCCGTTGTTATTTTAAATATGTGCACTATTTATTCCGATTTTCACGCATAATTGAATAATTATGGAATAAGACAGTGGCAAGTATGTATAAAACAGAGACTTATACATGTACCTATAAACTCGTTGGAATCGATAATATATATCCTGGGGTTTGTCTTTTTCTCTCTTTACCTATTTAAACGCATTTGTTCGAAAAAGACAAAGATAGAGGTTAAAATCACCTAAAATCCTCTCCTGCTATCCTTAAATTAATACACAAATTCAAACGGGCAAAAAAGGACATTGCCAGATAAATTCTTTTATACGCCCCTGCGGTTTTAGCCTAAGGATATTCTGATCGTTTCGGAATGAAACATATGTATATATGTAGCAGAAACTTCTGACCTCGTTGAGTGGTTAAGCAGTGACAGCTGGTCCAATGTGGCAACCGTGTTTTTGCCATATAAACCTATATTCAAACGCACTGAGGAATTCATCGGATCCCATAAATATATAGATTATTTAGCGTAAGTTTAAATGTAGAGAATCCGTTGTTTTCAAACTTGCACGATCCATGTTGCATTGAAGATAAGTGATTCGAAGTAAAAATGTACTCGTTTCATCCGGTGAGAGAAAATTGAACTTTTATATGGTTGCAAGCAAAGTGTAATTTGTGGGTCCAATAAAATTGGTAATTTTTTTAAGCAACTTTGATTTGATGTATAAATCTATATGGATTTTGAGATTTCAGGGTAAATTCGATTTTCTCGTACAGTTTTGTCGGTTTTTCTATTTTTAGTGGACATAATTTCTGCGGTGTGATAGTCAAGACAATCTATGTTTATGAAGCTTGTCTAAAGATTTAAACTTTTAACCTATCTCATACTGAGCTACTTTCCAATGCTACGGTATGAGTTTATCGCATCTTATGTAGCAGTGCTAAGGAGGAAAATCTCGTCTTGTGTTACTTGGACTGTTTTTGCAGGATAGCTCGGGCCTATATTCTTATACCGAGTTCTTCTTCAGGAGTCGCTTATTGTTTTACCTACTTGGCTTGGTCACTCAACTCTCTCTAACAAAGGCTCTCTGCCCGTCAAGCATTTAGGAAAGGCTGCATACCGTCTATATTGTTCAATGCTAGAATCATTGGAAGGACAAACCATTGGGGCATTGGAGGTGAGGGTAAACTGAAGAATAGGGACCCCGAGCTACATTGCAAAAACAGCATAAGTAACACATCGCTCTAACGGCGTTCTTTCTTAGCACGGCAGTATGCTTCGATCCTTTAAATTAATAGGACCCACTCTTAAAAATAAAAATCGTACCCAGGCAATTAAGTTGGTAAACTGAAACTAAGAGAAAAGGAGAATGACTGAATAAATTATCAGTGGAGCGTCGATTCAAAAACACCCTGTGCGCACTCATTATTTACGGAAGCACACCCAAAGTTTACCCTCCTTTTACTTTCTCATTTTTTCTCACCGAGTGGATGAGTTTCATCTTAATAAAACTGAATAGCACTGGAGAGATGAGTTACTAAAAAAAAAAAAAAAAGCTGGAAATTAATTCTGACAGTTCTCTCTCCACCACTGCGCTTGGACTTCTGACGCTATTTGCTTAAATATCCTTATCCTGCTAACGGTTAATATTTTTTAGCCTTAAGCCACGGTTTCTGCAAGAGGTATTTGTAGTCGAGCGCGCACAGGACCTGAAACCGTTGAAAGAACATCGCGAAATTACATTGCATTAGTGTCATCTGAAAAACTCGAGCAGCAAAAAACAAAAAAAAGCCACAAAATATGGGAGTTGATGAAGGATGTGAAAGCAGCCTTGATTAAATGAATTAATGAAAGATGAATGATTAAAGCAACCATGACTATGAGTGAATACACGCAAATGAATTCATATTATGACAGTTATATAGAGGTAACAAGCAAAGAAATATGAACTTACACCAACCATAATTAATTATGGTTCAGCTTGAATGCGTATATATTCAAACAATATGATGGAGCTCTTGCAAAATTTTTCTGTAGATAAATGGATTGTCAAATCGTCGAGAAAAACAGCAATTAACCCTTTTACACCCAAGTTACGAAGACAAATCTATGTCTGCTTGCTCAATTTAAGAGGGTATAGTTAAATATTCTTACACCGCAGAGCTTAAATGATTGAAGGCGCCTTAGGAAACGTTATTCTTTTATAAAAACTATCAATTTGGAGTTGTAATTAATAAATTTTACATGAATAACCAAAATTGAGTAACGCAGATCTAGTCACAGAAACGAGTGTACTCTGACGTGTTATTGAAAGGCTTAATTCATTGTACGAATGACAACATGCTTACAATATCGTGTTAAAGGACCGTCATTTTCATGAGAGATTGTTAAATACCTTGGGCTTAGAAGGGTTACGGAAAACAAATAAAATAAAATTAGAAAAAAAATCGAATGGAATTAATATTAAACATGTGTGTGTGTCAGGCATTAACCGTAATTTGTTGTGGCATCAGTGATACCCACGTTTTTTGCTATTTTGCTTGAAAATCAAAATATCGATTGAAATTATGATTTTATGATGGAATATAGGCGCTTTTTTGATAATTCTGAGGATATTTTGGTTTTCATAGCTATTCTATAGCATATCTTGATAATTCTCCGCTGCCCCCAAAAGTTGTCTGACCGCGTGTTGTTCTTGGCCACCAAGCTCCAGATCCTGATACCCAAGCGACACCAAACTACTTTTGGTGATTACGAAAATCTGCAATAAAATAGCTTTAGAAGGCATATGATGGTCACCGTAGAATCACCGTAAAATCGTCGATTTCATCAGTAAATCATCATTTCAATCTATCTCGCGATTTTCAAGCAAAAAGGTTAAAAGCATCGGAAACACGGAATACTGATATCAAAACATATAACGGCTTCACCCTTACACACGTTGTTCCACTTAATTTATAATGTGGGATTTCAATAGCATTTAAATGGACTTTTTTCAAAAAGTCAAGTGACCCTGACCCATCAAAGTTCTTAGAAAATAGTTTACTGTTGAACGCAGTTAAATGAAATAAATAAATAAAAAAAAAAAAAAAAAAAAAAACCCAAAATTCATGTAGGAATGGTTTAACCCTTTATGAACCAAGCCCGCTCAAAACCACTCATTTTTCTCCTCTAGTCTATTTCACATTGTTCCAGGATCATGATTCCGAATTAATGCAACTATGGATGTCGACACTTGCCAAGAGAGATGTTGTCGGGCGCCTGCAATTCGTCGTATAGGCAGCTCCAACTCCCCTGAGTACTAACAGTTAACTACCTTCCCCTTATAAAAGTGGGCGATCTTTTGAACAAACCTGGCCTGTAAAGGCCTAACAGGTTTTTTTTTCTTTTAATGAAAAAAACCCGCTGAAAAGAAAATGTTTTTGGAAAAGTTCGTCGTTGGTTCAGTTTGACAACCACGCGTGCCAAGAAAATTCCTTGAGCCGACTGAAAACACACTTGGAGCATCTGGGGCTCCAAAATTACACCAACAAAGATTCCAGGCTGTTCCTATCACTAATTGCGGTCAATGTGCAACGAAGGGTTTCTGAGAGTCCCGCCTCCTCACCCCGCATCATCATATCTATCCCGTTTCAAGACTCGGGAAACCTCCTTTCTGTACTTTCTGGCCCCTTTTCTTTCTCAGTCGGGTGGCAATCCCTCCTCCGATGTGCCTCTTCGTAGTTCGTTCACAATTGGTATTTCCTTAGAAATTTCTCATCTCTGACTCTTAACGATTCATGTACAAAACTCTTGTCTTTTGCGACAAGCACGCAGCAAAGCACTGCGTTGACTCTCTCCCGAGCTTCGTGTGGTCTTTTTATTATAATCACGTTAAGGTTACGAGTGACAGTGACGGATGTTAACTGAAAAATTAGCGTCGTGAATTGCTCGGAAAAGTGTCATCTGACAAATTTGTGTCAGCTCGTATAATAATAGCGGATCATTCAGAAGGGAGAAACCAAAGATAACCAAAGCCTGCCCAATTTGAGAATGTCTTCGCATTGAGTTTGTTAGCTCCGTTGCTCAATTTGTCTGCTGCATGTCACAGTATAAATGTGAGAAGCCCCAACCACACCATCTCATTGAAGCTCAAGATTACTGGTAATTTTTTATCACCCGGAAAAAAATATTTTCAGGTTTGAAAGGGTTAAGATGCCAATGTTCGCTCGCTCAAATTAAGTGGTTAGTTCAATATTCCTACATCACGGCGCTGATTTTGTCAACACAATTTATTGAATTAAGGTGCTAGAGGATGTATCATTTTTTGAATAATAACAATTAGGAGTGGCAACGTATAAATTGAACACCCAATACTTTGATCTATTTCATGGGTTAAAATGGACTAACTGCAACGTTGCCAAAGTGCAGGCAACGCCGCACTATGGTCCAGAAGTCCGATTTAGGAAGACATTAGTTTGCATTAAAATCGCCCAATATCTTGAAAACGGCTCATCTGACATCAAAAATGGTTATTACAAAAAAGTTAAAACGGTTCACGTTCTATCTTTTTTGTAATAACCAGTTTTGGTGTCAGATGAGCCGTTTTCAAGATATCGGGCGATTTTAATGGAAACTAATGTCTTCCTAAATCGGACTTCTGGACCATAGTGCGCCGCTGACTCGGGCGTGTAATTTGAAGGGCTAAAGTATCATAGTTCACTGCTTTACACCTTGTTTTCTCCTTTTTATTGCTCTAAAAGCCAAAAACAGCATACTCGTAGAAATCTATACTGCGGCCAGCATTAACCGTGAAGGAAGGGCCCACACCGAATTGCCGACAACATGTATCCTGAAAGACTCGACACTCGTATGCTCATTACCCGCTCGCGCGACGCATCCGGGAAATGTGCAAAACAAGGGACGGGAGAGATAGCTGCGGTGTGAGAAGGTGCTAAGGCATTTTCGTATGTTAGTCGAAGGAAAAACGGAAATCGATGAAACAAAATAAGTTTCAACGCCTTTACCGTTCTCCCGAAAATCAAGTTATTCCGCGCGAAAGTCTGGAGAAAAATAAGAAAGTTGGCTTCGTTCCCACACCACTCACCAAAACCAATCTTCATTCTTTGTACCTCCACGATGTGAATAGAGTCTGGTCGCTCTAGTGTGAGTTGACTGAGAGAAAGAACGGTTGATGCACACTCCTCAGTTCAAGCGAATCCATTTATGAGGGTGGTTCCTTGACGTTCATTTCCAGATTTTGCCTGAGATTCTATTCTATATACATCATACGCTTTCCAAAAAGTAGGTACCTACCGGGACTTGTGCTTTGACTTCTGTAGTAAACAAGATAGCGATCTGATTTTGGTCAAGTTTAAAAGATCAGCTTGTTTCCTATTGATTGAGTTCAAAATGAACACATTTGGTCAAAAATTGAAGCACTAAATTGTCCGATGTTTTCTTACTCCGAACGTGACTTATGTTAGTAACACCAAGCATACTTCTTACAAACATTATTATACATACAGCGTCGTCTAGCTCAAGATGAGACTATGATAATGCTCATTTATCTGATCACACTGATCACACAAAATTTGACTTCAGTGCTTTGTTTTTTGCTGCGAGAAAACGTATACTATAAAAAGCCCGTTGGGTGGGGTCGACTTCCTTCCTCTTCTTGAAAGTGTCATAATTTCGTCAATTTGTGACCAAATGAGCTCATCTTTAGCTCAATTGATAGGAAAAAAATTGATCTTTCAAACAAGATCAAGCTCAAATCGTTAGCTTTTTGAGTTTACTTTGGAGGGTATAGCACCAGCCCTTGTACTTTTTGAACAGCCTATGTACGTATGGTATGATTGGAATTGGATAAATGGACCGGAGAGTTTTCAAAAAGTCAATACCTTAATCCTTTGGGCATGAGAAGGGATTATAGGAAGCTTTATGCTAAATTTTATCCAAAATAATACAGAGATAAGAAAGTTATGGTTGAATTAAAATTCATTGAGTGTCAATAACTGCTTTAATCAATCGGCGATGATTTGTATTTGACCGCAACTTTCTCATTTTACAGAAATAACTTTCTCGATACCCGAGTGACCCGAGTGTCCCAATGACCCGAGATCAGTGTAAGGCAAACATAACCATAAATAATTCAACTAAAATGCTAACGATAATCTTATGTTATTGCTTATATTAAAGGTTTGTTTTAATTCTATCATAGTCATTCATCTTACAACATATGAATATACTGGAGTATTAAAACTTTGATTTACAAATAGGAATAACATGATAGTAATATATGAATAATTTTAGTTTTTATCATTCACAATTCTTCAAAATATTATTTTTGGGACAGCAGATTATAAGGTTAAAATGTTTCAGTCAAGGTTTATTTTAGAGGGAAATAATTTTTTTTTTTTTTGTTTTTTGTTTTTATTTTGAGGTGGAACACACACAAAAGTACCAACTTAAAATCAAGTTACTTTAACTCGCATGTATCCGTACCGTTCCATAGGCATGAACGACTCAATTTGGTGAGTTCATTCGTATGAACTGAATCAACATGAAGATTGAAACAATGATGTTACTATATACGCTCTTGTCTGCCATCACAAACACCCCCCCCCTTCTCCTGTCCCCTTACCGGGTAAGGCTTACCCCTTTTTCACGTCTGCATCATCACATCCCCGAGAAGTGAGAGCAGCTCGCGCACCGCACACACATTTCTAATTTGCGAAGTTCCTCAGCTTTGGGGTCGGTCGGTGGATTTGGTCGGGAGCTGTGAATACTTGCGAAACCGCGCTGAGAGCGGCACGGTGCGGTGGTGCGGGTGGGTAGGCAGGCGGTGTAGCGGGGAGTGAGCCCGCGCCTCTCGACGTTGACAGTGATACTGGGATGCATTGCGGGTTGCATACAGCATAGCATGCGCTCACTTGTGTGCTCAACCACAGAATGCTTTAAGTACTAACGCCCTCCATTTCCTCCGTTTTGTGTGGGAGTGGAGTGGGTTCGTTATACATGCAGGGGGGTTAGCGTGGATTTCGGTGTTGCCGAAAACAGCCGGATCTGCATTATTTGCTTAATGTTGTGCGTTTCTTTTATTCATCGGAGAAATACCGCGGTGTACACTGTACAGATTCAATGTCAAATGAATGGAACAATGTTTAGACATGATAGATTGAGATGTAAGAGTAGGTCTGATGAGGTACCAACTCTATAGATGGTGTTAGAGCTCGTTCCAGAAGTATAGGCGCACCTAAACCATAATCTTTGGCGAATTTTCAACTTTAATACCTTCAAATCAAAACCAAACTTGCCTCTGACTATATTCTTTGACTTTAAAAGTGTTCCTCGTTGAAAAGTGAACACTCAATTTCATTTTCACTCATTTTTATCGAGTAACATCAGAAATTGTGTTGACAGATTCCAAAGATTATCGGTCTAGGTGTGCCTACACTTCTGAAACTACCTCTAGTGCGAAGTCAACGTTTGTCGACTGTGAACTCATATTGGTCGCAATCAGCTAATTGTAAGACGAAAAATCGCGTAGCATTCCAAACTATCTCACTCACTTCCCCGTGACCCTAATGTAAAGCCATCTCTTTCTAGTGTCGAAATTTGTACAAAGGGCTTGTTTCACGACATTTTAGAATCAAAATTGCATTAACCTTCATATTGCTATGAGTGCGGGGAAGGGGTCTGGGCGGACCACATGCCTGTTTCTTTGCGATAAAAGATTGTATTGCACACTGATGTTCTGATGCCTTCAGGTTTGGGTCGAAGGAAATATTTTTTATACAGTCACCAATTTTCATCCGTTTGACTGTTTGTTTGTTAGTGTGTTTGTTTTTCTTTCTTTGAGGGTGTTTACCATTTCCTCGCATTATTTTAATGTAAAGAAAGATGCGCGAATGCTGAGTAAAATCTGCTTGCGATATCAGTAATCTTCTCACTTCCCATGCTAAGTTTATATTGATCTTTCTCTTTCATAATTTCGCCGTATCTACGTGAATCAGTTTTATTTAAACACTTATATCTCTATGTTTTAACTTATTTTCTAAATTCACTCCGTCATTCTTTACTTTTCAAAGGCCAAAACAAGACGCGCGCATGAGAAAGGAAAATGATCCGCTATATTTTGCCAGAATTGTAATAAGAAGTTCTGGCAGATCAAACAAATTCAGGCAGTTTCCAGGAGATTTCTGGTGTTTTCAAGCAGAATCTCAGCCATTTTGGCCACTTGAATTTAGGCATTTTATTCTGAAAAAAATGCCTCCTTTATAGTCTAGTCGAAAATTCCAGAAGTTTTGGTCAAAAGGGCCAGAATTTTACTTAAGAAGACCTGGATGCTCCTGATAACTGCCAGAATGTCTTTTTGGGCACTTTTTCTTAACAATTTCTAGCCATTTAAAGTGAATATTTTTCTCTATGCACGCCAATGAAAGTTCTTTGTTACGAGCTCCTCGCATCATTCTGAGTCAATACAATTCAAAAATATTAATTAAGAGCATATATGCGTTTAAAATTTGGGGGCGTTTAAAGAAAACGATAGCTTGAAAGGAAATTACTGTGAGTATTGGTGAATAGTCGAGATATATGTCTTTTTCACAATGACCGGTTCTCTTTGCTTTAACTGGTATCAAAGCTAGTAGTCCAGGCAATAAAGCATTCTACCTTGCAAAAATGGAAGTAGTAGGTTTTTTGACGGAACTTTATGTATGTTTGGTCGCTGATTCCGAATTTTCAACTTCCCACCAAAAATATCTCGGGGAACGTTGCCAAATTTACGTTTTTTTACCAAAAAAATGGGTTTTTTGAAAATTCCGAGCTCCACGTACATTATTTTGAAAAAATACCTCAGTTCAAAATGAAAGTAGACAAAAAATGGAACAAAACCTCGTCAACGGTTTTTTTCTAAGATCAAAATTGATCGAAATATGAGCCATCTTCCGAACGCTTCCTTGCGGAAA